>UESW01000711.1:0-24821 GCA_900491605.1 Calamus simplicifolius | reverse complement strand
GATTACAAGATCCGACTCGAAGTCGGTTACAAGAAAAAGGGAAAAGAATACAGAAGGAGTAGGAAAATACAAAACAAAGGCCTAAAGGTCTAAGGTTCTTCGGATACTGATCCCCTGCCGGTCTCGTCCCCGTTGGCCTCTCCGTCATCCAAATCCCCAGGTTGGATGGCTTCGAGGTCAAAATCGCTGATCCCAAAGACTTCAGCAACCTTCGCTTTGCAATGACCGAAGCCTTGGGCATAAGCGTCGAGACTGGCTTTGGCCATTTCTTACTCAAAATTGGGCGAACTTCGAAATTCCATGACGGTTCCCTGAGCTCAAACTTGGGCTCCCTAACTCATGTCTCGGCCTCCTTTGCTTGAGTTTCAGCTTCCCAGGCCCAGCTCTCAGCCTCCTCGGCTCGGGCCTCGGCGTCCCAGACTCGAGCTGCGTCTTTGACCCTCCTCTGTTCGGCCTATTGCGCCGCCTCCTCAGCTCCGATAGCTCTCCCCTCGGCAGCATAGGCATCAGCTGCAACTGCGTCAGCCCGACTCTTAGCATCCTTGAGCTGGTGTGTCATCTCAGCGACCATGCTTTCGGCCGACTCCAGGGTCACTGAGATCACCGTCAGTTTGACCTCGGCCATGAAGGCCCAGTTGAGCTCGATCGCCGCTTTGCTCTCCACCTCCCTGAATCAGACCCTCCATTCATCCCGATCGACCTCCATCAAGAGGAGTTTGCCGCCCAGGTCATTCTCCTAAGCCTTGGCCTCTTCAAGCTTCCAGTTGTACTTCTCAACCATTTCCTTGCATTGCCCTCAGTATTTGTCCACTCTCTCCTGAGAACGTGAGGCTGAGTCGCACGTTTGGATCATGGAGTCCCTGAGGGCAAGGACCTCGTTGGCCATTTGCATGGGTCAACCAGTCAGCGATAGTTCAAATCAGATGAATACAAACAAGGACTCGGACAGAGGTTACTTGAAGCACCGACACATAGGCCGAGTCAAGAAGCCTGACGGTGGGCTCCTGGCGTAGCTGTGCGTGGAAGTGTGGCAAGTGCACCCTCTTTAGTAGGCGCTCCGCCTGCCTTGCATCCTCCATCGCCGAGAATCTTGGCGGTAGCTGTGGCGGCTGGCTAGGGACTTTCCTAACCACCTGTCGGATGGCCTCTTGGCCAGGCGATAAAGGCAAGTCCTTCGGCTCCGCCTCACCTCCATCGGTCAGTTCTGCCTCGTCCTTGTTCGCCGCCGCTGTGGTCTCCCTCTCTTCGGCCTCCCGAGTGACCTCTCCCCTCTCTGGTTCAGAAGAAGATGGACGACGCCTCCGGCTCCTGGCTCACCCACCTCGGTCAGGTCCGTGGGGAATGGAGTTCCATTCTCGGGATCCAAGCAACGATCACCGGCTTAGGAGCGGCTGGAGATCCTCTGCCAACACCTTCTGCCGGGGCCGGCTCACCCCCCTCCTCCGCTCCCACTTCGGCCGCCATAGGAATGCCTTCATGGACCAGTACCCCAGCCGGGGTGCTCTCCCCCAGCTCCTCCCTAGGGGCTGCCTCTGTTGGGGCCGCCTCTATGGGGACTTCAGGGGCCTGGGTCTGCTCGCCCTAGGCCTTCCATCAGGCCCTCTTCGTCGGCCTCACCTCCTTGCCGGCCTCTTGCCTCTTCTTTCGCATGGCCGCCTTCAACTTTTCGATGGGTACCTTCATCGCTGCATAAGAAACCGACAGTTAAAAAAAATCATATCAAAAAATCATAGAACGAGTGGGATAGGATTTCGCGCTCACCAACCGCCGGGGCCAGCTCAGCCTCGTAAAGGTTCTCCTTAGCCAGCAACTCCTTTAGGAGGGATTTCTGAGGCCATCAGGCGATCGTTGAGTTCCCGGTCCCCCTCGCTCATAGCAGAATTCTTATTGGGGCTAACGTCAGGCTCTCTCCAATCTGACCTCACTCCCTCCATATGGGCAAATAAAAAATTGGTTTTCCATCCCTTGACTTTGGAAGGAAGGTGCAGAGGCAGGGTTCGACCTGGCCTGGAAGTGAAGATCCACCATCCTTCTTCACCATGGTGGCGGAGATTATAGAGGGCCCAGAACAAGAAAATCCTAGCTTTCGAGCCATGGAAGAAACAGAGGACGACGAAGGCACAGATGATCCAAATCGAGTTCGGAGTCAACTGTGCTGGAACTAACCCGTACCTATCTAATAGGTTCAAAATGAAGGGGTGAAAGGGGAGACGAAGCCCACACTGAAGAACTCCTCGTACAGAGCTATCCGACTGACCAAATTGGTTAGAGGTCAGGCTGTCCTCAGGTCTAGGTGCAGACAGACAGATAAAACTGGGAACCCTATACCTGCCCCTGAGGTCTTCCACTTCCTCAGAGGTCATGGTGGAAGCCACCCCCCCTCCAGTCCTGCCAAATCGGAGCTAGCTACTGAAGGAGGGCTAGACAGGCTAGAGAAGTCGGGGCTACTCTGCTGCAGCTTCCTTGGAAGGGGGTGCCCTAAGGGGAGAAGCTTGGGGCATTGGCCGGACATCTACCGCCGAACGGTCACGGATGGTGACACCCCCAACTGGCCGGTGCCTTTGGTGAGCTAGGGAGATCTCCTCCTCCTCTCCCAAGGATCGAGGAGGACTCACGATAGGTCTCTTACCCTCCCTAATGGCCCTCCTAATAGCACGACGATCCATGAAATCTAGGCAAGGAGGCAAGAGAAGATTGACCTGACGTCGGGGGAAAGAGAGTGAAAGCTTCGGACTCCAAAGTTTTGGGGTTCAAGAGGAAGAAGACAACAAAGAGAACGATGATAGCATAAAGGTTGCCCTCGGACAGAAAGGGCATTTTTATATGAACTTTTCAAATTGCCTCACCCAAGGTAGTGCCATGTGGCCTTCTACAATCACACGCATGCCCTCCAGCTGCCGACAATCCCATCTGTGCCCGAGATACAGTGCCTCGTTCCCACCCAGCGAGCGGGATTTTTGGCCAATGATAAGATGCAAGGAGCGATGGAGTAATGATGGCGCCTGCTTTTTCCATTCCCCGAGAGATATTCTCTTGATGCACCCAACGCTGACGTTATATTCCATGCCTTTACTTGATTATGAAAGAATTTCGAGGTGACATGGCCTTGGGAGGACGCGCCGCAACTTCGACGATTGAAGGCGCATGAAAGCCAGTGATTATTACAAATCTTTGCACTCCTCTCGCCCAGGGGTCAACGGACGCGTGTCCCCTCGATCTCGAGAGAGGGAGGGCATCTGATGTGGCCGATGGTGCCACATTGGCATTCACCACAAAGTCGACTGACGGCATGGACAAAGGTAGCCGGCCCCGCCTTTCCAAGGCAGCCCCGCTTTCCAGCGGAGTCCCACATCTCCAAGTCAGCTCCAGTGGCCCCGACTTCTCCAAGTCGGCCCCTGGCAGCCCTGGCTTCTCCAAGTCGGCCCCTGGCGGCCCTGGCTTCTCCAAGTCGGCCCCAGCGGCCCCGACTTCTCCAAGTCAGCCCCTAGCGGCATTGACTTCTCTAAGTCGGCACCTGGCGGCCTCGGCTTCTTCAAGTCAGCCCCAGTGGCCCCGACATCTCCAAGTTGGCCCCTAGCGGTCCCGACTTCTCTAAGTCAGCCCCTGGCAGCCTCACACGTCTCCAAGTCGGCCCCAGCGACCCCAACTTCTCCAAGTCGGCCCCTGGCGACCCTGACTTATTCAAGTCAGCTCCAGCTGCCCCGACGTCTCTAGGTCAGCTTCGGTGATCCCGACTTCTCTAAGTCGGCCCCTGGCAGTCCCGACCTCTCCATGGTAGCATTCAGCCATCTCAACCTCACCTATCGCCTGACCTATGCTGCCTGACACAACCAGGCTCACCTACCACCTGACACAATCAGGCCCACCTACCGTCTGGGCTGCACCGTCTGACATGATTAGGCCCACCTACCATCTGATCCGCACAGTTGATAGGACCAGGCCCATCAACTGCCAGACCCATGCATCCGATGGGACCAAGCTAGGGCTAAAAATGAGTCGGATAAACTTCACCGTATCCGTATTCGTATTTGAATTTTATCGGATTCAGATATTCATGTTTCAGTTTAATCGGATTCGGATATGAATTTGGATATTTAATCTAAAAATTAATCAGATATGAAAACAAAAATAGATTTACCTATTTTTTTAGATACAAATACGGATATCCATTTTGTATTCAATTATTTAAATTTATATTATTAATTAGCAGCTGCGGACTAGCAGAGGCTCACCGAAGAAGAAAGAAGAAATGGCGTGCCGCGTGGAATTGGGAAAAGGGGAATTGGGACGGTTGATGGAGACTCTTCCTCTTCTGGCTATGCCTCTTCGTCTTCTTTTTTTACTCATGGGATTGGAAAGAGGACAGAAAGAGGACAGAGATGAAGACTCACGTGATGTCTCTTCTATTTTTTATCGAAAAAATAGCATACCGCATTGGATTGGGAAGGGGACAGAGACTCTTATGCTTCTGGCTTCCACACGCCATGTCTCTTTGTTTTTTTTTTAACTCAAAAATAATGGTGTGCCACGTGGGATTGGGAAGAGGACAGAGATGAAGGCTTCACACATGATGCCTCTTTGTCTTCTTTTTTTACTCGATCATTATGTTAGGTCCTAGTGAGTCATAAAGGATTTGTGGGTTATTATGTGGGTTACATCTAACGGCATTTAATTGGATCAATTTAAGTTTGAGTTTAGGATTTAATTTTTTTCAATCTATAAATTTTTATAATATTTTTTTTCATTCTAATTATCATTATAAATTTATTATATGGGTTCTGATTTAAATTAATTCTTTATTTTTTATCTTAACAACCAAGTCTTCTCTCATCTATTTTCTTATAATTATATCTTTTTTTATTATTTATCTTGATTGATTCTTATTTATAATGTGTTCAATTAAATTGATAAATATTTTAAATATCATATTATAAAGTTAAGGATAACCATTTACTTGACCGAATTAAGAGTTTTGAATAGAAACTTATATTTAAGTTGATTCTATTTATTTATCAATTATTAGATTTTAATAATAAAATAATAATTAGATGCTTGACTTAAATGCAATATTTTATATTAAAGTCGAATAGATCTAAATGATTTATTGGGCCTAAAATTTTTTTCTATAAATTTATTTGATCCAACAAACAAATAGATTGAATCCGAGTCTATAATCAAAACTCAAATATAAAATTAGGTCAGACTGAGATCAAGCATGATCCAACCCTTTCATCTATGAACATGAATTGAATAGAAAAAACCACTTGAATGTATTATATTTGTGATGGTTTGCACAAACCCTAATGTAGCGTAAAGTTTAATAATGATAATTAGGATGGTCATAAATATGATGTATGTAAGTAAAGCATGAAAATATAGGCCCTAATGCAGGATAAATTTTTATAAAGATAACTACAATAGTATCACAAATGATGCATTACATTAGCACCCGATTGTGAGATGAAAGTAAGCAAGAATTTTCAAAATTTTATGAATAAATACAAGTAAAAAAGTTAGTCCAAAAAATAATACAAAATATATTTAGTGACTTAAAATATAACTTTATTAATTAAAAATTAATAAAATCAATAAATGTGATGACTAGAAGAAGAATCAACATAGTTTGCCTATGAAAAATTAAGTAGGTAGAAAAAAGCAAAAGAGGTTGATGATTATAAATTTTGGTATATAAGCAAAGATAAGAATAAAAATAAATTAAAAATTATTTATATAAGAGTTTAAAAGATAAAATAATAAATATGAAGGAAATAATAGAAAAAATAATTTTGCTTAAAGTAGTGTTAGAAGAGGAGTTCATTATTATTATTAGTGCTTATACTCTTCATATAAAATAATGCTAAAAAGCAAAGCTTTAATTTGAGAGGACATGAATGAAGTTATTTAAATAATTTTTAGTAAATATAAAAGAGATTTGAATAGACATATAAAAAATATAAGTTATTTAAATAATTTTTAGTGAGAAAAAATATTTATAAAAGAGAGTTGAATAGGCATATAAAAAATATAATGTAGATTTTGAAAGAGTATATAAATAAAGTTATTTAAATTATAGTTAGTAAGAAAAATATTTATCAAAAAAATTGATTGAATACATGTGAAAATACAATATAAATTTTGAAAGAGCATATAAATGTTATAGTTTCAAACATAGAAATGGAGAAATAGAAGATAATTTAGAATTTGAAATAACATATAATATAGTATAGCATTTTTTGTATCAAACACTATCTTAATATTCGATTCATATTCATATCCGTATATAACAAATATGGATATGCTTGATATCCGATTAATATCCGTATCCGTATATAATAAATATGGATATGCTTGATATCTGATTTGTATCTGTATCTGTATATAACAAATATGGATATGCATGAAATCATCCGTATCCATTTAGAATAAATATGGACATGAATTTTAATATTCATTTAGTATTCGTATCCGTATTGTATCCATTAAAAATATGGATACAAATATGGATATACTACTATTCGATCTGTATTCGATCCGTTATCGGCCCTAGACCAGGCCCACCAACCATCTTCTATTCATGTAATCTCTATGAGTTCGGCAAACGGATGAAACTGGGAACCCTATACCTGCCCCTGAGGTCTTCCACTTCCTCAGGGGTCATGGTGGAAGCCACCCCCCAGTCCTACCAAATCAGAGCTGGCTACTGGAGGAGGGGCTGGACGGGCTAAGAAGTCGGGGCTACTCTCGCCAGAGCTGCCCTGGAAGGGGGTGCCCTAGGGGGAGAAGCTTTGGGCATTGGTCAAACATCTACCACCGGGCAGTTGCGGATGGTGACACCCCCGACCGGCCAGCGCCTTTGGTGAGCTAGGGAGATCTCCTTCTCCTCTCTCAAGGATCGACGAGGACTTGCGACAGGTCTCTTACCCTCCCTAATGGCCCTCCTAATAGTTTGACGATCCAAGGAATTGAGGCAAGGAGGCAGGAGAAGACTGACCTAACATCGGGGGAAAGCGAGTGAAAGCTTCGGACTCCGAAGGTTCGGGGTTCAAGAGGAAGAAGACGATGAAGAGAACGATGATAGCATAAAGGTTGCCCTCGGACGGAAAGGGTGTTTTTATATGAACTTTTCAAATTGCCTCGCCCAAGGCAATGCCACGTGGCCTTCTACAATCGCATGCACGCCCTTCAGCTGTTGATAATCCTGCCTGTGCCCGAGATACGGCACCTCGTTCCCACCCAGGGAGCAGGATTTTTGGCCAATGATAAGACGTAAGGAGCGATGGAGTAATGACGCCTGCTTTTTTCATTCCTCGAGAGATATTCTCTCTGTGCACTCGAAGCTGACGTTATCTTCCATGCCTTTACTTGATTATGAAAGAATTTCGAGGCGACGTGGCCTCGGAGGACGTGCCGCAACTTCGATGATTGAGTGAGTGCAAAATGATAATTAAAAAAAAAAGACTAATGATGCAGCCCATAAGTGAAAAAATAAAAAGAGCTTTTGCTTTCAAAAAAAACTTTAATTTTGTCCTAACCTTTGTAGATGCTTATTTTATTTCTTTAGAAGTTCTATATTATTTTCTTTTAGAAATTTTATTTTATTAATATAAAATCAATCAATAATCCTATTTTTTATTTTTAAAAGTATATAATTTTCGTCTAATTAAGAGTTTTGGGTCCTTTAACGTATTCATTGAATCAAAGAATTTTAGTTACAAAGTTTTAAGAGATCATTCTTTTCTTTCTTATTTGAAGTTATTCTTTACTTGTGGCGTGGGGCCACAACTCTTCTTTAGAGATGTTAAAATCGATCTGAAATAAATCTTTTTCAATAAAATGACTTCAAAAATTATAACAACCAACATAATAGTGCAACGACCCAAACTAAAAGAAAACAAGAAGAAAGAAAGAAAGCGTCACCTCCACCGATGCGGTGTTGCCGCAGTCCGCTAAATCACCATTGCACGCCATAAACTTGAAGCAAAAGAATTTGGAAAGTCTCCCCATCCTCACAATCTTGCCTTCTTCCTTCCTCCCGCTGCGAGCTCTCAGCCACGCTAAACATAGAAGAAGAAGAAGGCCTAACGTCCCAAGGAAATCCAAGGAACGAACCCAAACTAAAAGAAAACAAAAAGAAAGAGAAAGCGTCACCTCCACCGGTGTTGCCGCAGTCCGCTAAATCACCATTGTACGCCAAGCAAAAGAACTTGGAAAGTCTCCCCATCCTCACAATCTTGCCTTCTTCCTTCCTCTCTCTTTCTCCCGCTGCGAGCTCTCTCGCCGCACCGAGTATCTAGTTTTTTTAGCGTTGCATGCGTTGATGCTGGAATTTAAGGCTCCTTCCCCTGCCCTCCGGGATCCGACTCATTACTTCGCCCGCTGCCCAGCATTGATATCGCTTGTTTCCCTCGGATCACGGTAGTATGCGCGTGGTACCGGGCCGCTTCCAAATTAAACTTACCTTTTCATCAGCGATCACAATATTGTTACTTCGATCCAATTAAATCGTTTAAAACACACTTGGTAACTTATATCACGAGGTAGAAGAGGAGTATTTGTTTATAATAGCCATTTTACAAGGTAAAATATTAATTATCATCATTTAATTTCTCATATAATTAGATCTCCGCCCGTATGGTATACTTAAGCTCATTTAAATTAGATTTTAAAATAAAAATAAAAAAATCTAGAATTAAGATATATATTTTTATAGATTGTTTTCTAAATTGATCTATTATTTTATAAAATAATATGAAATATATAATTTTTTGATTATAAAGAAGAGGGTTTAATTTAAATTTAAAAAATAGAAATAAGATAAGGTGTTTTAAAATTTTGTATTTTTTTCATTTATTTGATTTAAATTTTAAAAATAAAAATAAGGTAAAGAATTTTAAAATTTAGAAATGTCTTTTATAGACTAATTTTATAGGTTGATATATTATTTTATAGGAATCAATAGGTTGTGGAATGGCAACAAAAATTTTTGCTATCTAAGATGGAAAGGTGGTGTATCTTATGTTGGATAAAATCTTATATATTGCAACTCTCCCATATATTTTGGTTTAAAAGTATGCATTTAAGGGGATTAAATTAGATTGACAATAATATAGTAAACCTTCTTGTATTTGCTATACTATATTATATAGCTGGTGATGATAATTACTATAAAGATATATAAGTTAAAATATTCTTTTAATTATTAAGTATTTACTTAAAATTCGAATAACAATTTTTAATGGTAAGGTAGTGTACCTTTTATTGGATAAAATCTTCTATAATGCAACTTTTTCTTTTAAAGAAGGCAAGCTTTATTGGTTTAAAAGTATGTATTTAAAGGGATTTAAATGGGACAAACAATAATATAGTAAACCTTCTTACATACATTTGTTATATTATATAGTTAGTAATGATAATTTTTACATTTATTTAAAATTCATCTTAATATTTGCAGCCCTCATGATTCAAGAACTTTGCACTATTAATGTTTCGTTACATGAAGTTGTTAAAATTAATGAAATAACTAATATGTCATTTTATCAATTAATCCATGTATTCGATCAATATATCATATTTTAAAATATGAAATATTTAATTATATTAATTAATAATAAAAATAAATTTTGAGAAGCAGTTCCTTTGAATATCGATAGGTTCATGCCATGAGTATGCTATCGGTCGTCTCACAACTTAGTTGTGTACAAGGCCTTTAATTATCCTTTCTGCTTCCAACCTGGCCTTCGCATGAGAGCCACCCTTTTTATTTGCCATCACCTTACCTTTTTAACTTACCAGTTTCCCCCTCGCCATTTCCACACGATGGGGCCAACTGTAAGGTGGCTGGTCAAAAAAACAAGAAAAGAAAGAAAACAAGGGAGGAAAAAAAAAAGAAAAAGAAAAAAGAAAGAAAGAAAACATTTACAGCGGAGGACCTTAATTTGGCAGCCAAAGACAGCAGGCAAGTAGAATAAAGAAAGGGGATCATCAACAGTGCTGTCTTATCCAACTATTAAGAAGTTTGTGGTTGGTCTGCTTGACTGATTAATAGTGGCTTATAATTTTAGTTGAGGGTATATAATGATTTTTTTAAAAAAAACCTAGTTTTATCATGCTCCTTAAAATCATGAGAATGGTGAATAAATCTCTTACACCATTATTTTATTTATAAATTTCTTTCTCTTTTGCAACCATCTTCAATTGTTTGGCATAATAAAAGCAATTTATGCAAGTTAATGAATGCACCTTAACTTTATCGTATTAATTTTTCTACCAAAAAAATTGTTATACGAATCTAAAAAAAATAAAAAGTTTGGTTTTCCTAATATAGATGCATTTGCTGATGGAGGAGTCATTAACAAAATTATAATTTGTTTTAAAAAAAAAGCCCAGAGAAAGTATTCTTATAAAAATAATGAGCAAAGAGATTTGATTTATAAAGAAAGATAAATAACTTTATCATTACTTTTTCTATTTTAGAAAAGGTAACTCAATGTACAAGACTAATCCAAATTATAATAATAAAGCAACCATATCATTACTTACTTTCTAGTAAATAAGATAATTAATATAATTTATGAGTTAAAAGATGCAAGATGCTCTAAACTTATAAAGCACTTTATTGGGACAATTATATTCACCATATGTGCCTAGTACGTAATTTAAGAAAGAAATTGAGCTTGGTTTGATTTTCAAGAATGTTTATGGTGCACGGCGCCTAAGGGTGCAACTTGGGCCAGATTCAATCCGAACTCGGTCCGCCGAACCCGATTTACAGCAGTGTTTAAACTCATGTTTGCCCAACCCAAACCCGAAAGACCCAGGTTTAACCCGACCCGATTTGTAATTGACCCGGGTTCGGATTGACTGCAACCCGAACCCGAGGGTTATCCGAATAGATGGTAGCTTATCGACACCAGGTTTATGGGAGCATTGAGGGCGCCAGTCGGATCGGACAAGATGTCAAACTTGAGGACGAGGAGGGCAAGGCCGTCGATCGTAGGCGAGAAAAAGAAGGACAAACATAAAGGCGGACCATCCACACATTTTGTTTCACTTTCTGCCTCCTCCTTTTCTTTGTTTACGGTACCACCATCCCTGCAACAAGGCATTGCAGTAAGAGAGAGAGCGGGAGAGAGAGGTAGAGAAAGGCCGCGCCTTCTGCGAACCGGAGGGGTTTTTAGTGTTTGAAATGATGAAAATGAACGTAGGTTGGTTCGATCAGACGAAAGTGAATGGACTAATGGAAGATGTGATGGATGGTATTTTGGTAAATGTGGAGGGATAGTTTTCAAAATGCTTCGAGTTGTGGTGGTGAGCATCGGGAGGCGAGCTGGAATTGGAGCTTTTTTCGGCTTTTGTCACCTTTCGTAGGAGGAGACCACAAAATAAAATAACCATTCGATTTTTTAAAACATATACCTCCCATGACCAGCGCGCCCGAGTTGAAAGCAAGCTATATGGCATAGGCGCTCAGATGTTACAATCTTAGTGTTCTCTTGGATCCGTGAATGGTGAAGATATAAAGTCAAGCAATGGTCAGTCCTGCATCCTCGACTGATGCAATTTCTTACCGCAGGGTGAAGTATTGGCTCATTCGCTTTTTCGTTCATTTATTATGTCTATCTTGCACGCGAGCTTATCATTCTCTTCGCAAGAGTAGGGTATGAGCTCGGCTTAGTGTCTTGCTTGATCCCTTTCTCATTTACCTTATCATTTTCTACTTCGGAAGTGGGATGTGCAACGATGAAGCGAAAGCAAAAGAAAAGAGAGGATCCGACGTGAAGTGGTTTCCGAGAGGGTGTCTTCCTCCGCATCGTCCTGTGCCTTGGTTGTCGGAGTTGTTACCTTGTCTGTTGTTTCTATTTGGCAAATAGTTGTTTCCTTGCTTTTGGGAAGATAAACATGACCAATTTTTTTACCTTTATATCTTCTTAAATGCCTCCGTGTGAAGACCAGCTGGCGTTTTACAGGTGCAATAAAATTGTAGCAGGGAAGTGGCCGTGCCCGTGGCCCATTCATTTTTTTCTTCAATTCAGGTAAGACTTTTTTTTAATACAATGTTAAAGCCCCGAGTTTAGCTTATGCGTTTGGCAAGGGATTTTGTTTTTCCATCTTTGGGATCCATAATTCGGTGTTTATTTACTTTGAAAAAAGTATTTTATTTTTTTTCGCCATCAACCCGAATTTCAACCCGAAACTCAACTCGAACCCAATTTTTAAAAATAGGGTTAGGGTTGAGGTTTTACAAATAGGGTTAGGGTTAGGGTTAGGGTTGATGTTTTACAAATAGGGTTAGGGTTGAGGAAAATCCGAGTTTCATGAGCCCGAGTTGCACCCCTAGCAGCGCCCCATGGATTTTATGCAGGTTTTTCATTGGAAGAAGCCCACCGAAGGATCCCTACTCCATCAAAGAAGGTGATTGGACATTCTCTGACAATCAAGAAAAGTGATTTGGAGACAATACCACCCGGGATCCGCAGTCGACGATCGCCATGTATGGCCAAGGCATGGTCTCGGTTTGGCCTAGAGGGCAAATGGGGGATACCTCGTGCTCTGGTGGTTTACTGTTCATCAGATCGGTTTGGCCATGAACCAGTTCAGGTCCAATGTGGTTCAACCCAATAAAACCCTGATCCGATTTTGGACCCAATTAACTTGAATTCAATCGGTCTGGACCCAATTAGTCTAAATCAGAACCTGATAGTGAGTGATCCAGATTACTGAATCAAAACCCAATTTAAGTCAAATCAGTGAGTTAGAATTTAAATTAGATGCAAATTATTGAACCAAAATGCTAATTCGGTCTAATTAATTTGGGTTCAAGCCAATTTACACTGAATTTAGTTTAATTGAACTCTACTTGATCAAATTAATTAAACTCTAAGTAAGAGGATAAGTGACCTAATTAAGCTCTAATTAATTAGACTCTAAGTCTTGTTACACTCTTAAATTTGTTAATGATGCTAGGAGGAGTATAAATGATGCTAGGAGGATTACCCAAACCCTCCCAAGATCCTTGTAAAAAAAAGAAAAAGGAAACGGATGAAAAATTAGGACCCAAGCAATTCTTTTCCCATGTAACCACTAGAGAGTAGGTGCCGCAGTTTACTGACAGGTAATTGGTTATGGCTTTCGCCTATTGATCGAGCTCTCTGGGTATAACTAGAAGCACCACATCATGGATCTCCCTCAATGATAGGTTCACCATCCATCTACTTGTCAGCTTATACGCCCCCCATCCCCGGGGTAATTCCCTGTTATAGCTACCGACAAACCCGTCCAAGCCCACCACCACCATCACCACCCTGCCTCTTGTTCTCTTCCTTCTCTTGTGTCTCTTCCCCTTTAGGAGGCTCCTCCTCTTCTCTCTCTCATGTTGCTTCTTTCTCATGCCTATAAGAGGTTCCTAAGCTTCTTTGTTCTCTTCCTTTCTCTTATTGGCCTGGTTCTGAGACTCATGCTTGTTCCTCCTCTACCTTTTCTGTTGCCGCAGAAATTCATTCTCTGACTCGGATGCACTTTTGGGTCCTAATCTGGACGCCGATCTCATCGCCTCGGATGGAACCTGCAAGACAGACCACGCGCAGAGGGTACTGTGGGGATTGCCCTCTGCGGAGGACCCTCCGATGCCCAGGTCAGTGAAGATTCACAGCAAGCAGATGTGTGGAGAAGACTCTCATAGAAGAGAACCCCTAGATGGGTGTTCTCTCGAGAGCTCTGAGCTCAGATGGAGCTGTCCTCAATATGATAGTGAGTAAAAATGAGTGAGTGTTCACCCGTACCTGAGAGATTTGAGGGTTGTGGTATTTTTAGGCGACTACCTAATTTCTTAGGTGCATCACTGGGGGGTCTGAAAGCTGTTGAGATTCGAAACGGATTCGAATCAAGTTTGTTATGAGGCCGGTAGGATCCGTATCTTGTCAGTTAGAGGATCAATGGCTGGGAGAGCTGGTTGATGCCTTGAGATTCGGCGATTACATAGGTTCTAGGCCACTCCTGTGGATCCTAGGCCACTTCTGGGTATGATTTCCTATTTGGAATCTCATTCAGTTATAGTGAATTTGCACTCTCCCGCACTGGATTTCACAGAGGTATTCGAGTGCCTCGGCCCGTCGGGGCGAGGGGCAACTTGTTTTTCTGAGGTACAGAATGGCTCAAGCTACCGAGGTATGGTCAGCTCGGGTAACCGAGGTATAAGAATGATTCAGGTTGTCGGGTATGAGGATGGCTTGGGCTACCGAGGTATGATCGGCTCGGGTTGCCTAGGTATGGTCGGCTCGGGTTGCCGAGGTATGAGAATGATTCAGGTTGTTGGGGTGACCCGACTTTGTTAAAGGCGATTCGGCTTCATCGCTTGGCGGTTGTGCCAGCTGGTTGGCAGGATGTTGGGATTAGACTTGACCCAATTGTCGATGTGTGCGGACATTAATGCAATGATAATTTTACCCCTCATCACATGCCCCCCACTCTCTAGTCCGAAGTGTAAATTGGGATGTAGGGAGTAGAGTTCTGGAATAATCTTATTTGGGGGATTCGAAAAGGTGGGCAATGATAATCTCGTAAATGATGGGCCATCATTTCATCATCATTTCTTGCCGCAACACGAGGAGAAAACACCTCGTTTCCAGCGGGCCGCAATTGCGGGTGTCCCGCGTGGTAGGGCTCTTGCATTTTTGGCGCGCGTATCGAAAGTTTTATCGCTTAAGGTTTTCCTTCTGTGGCGCTATTTAAAGAGGGCTAGGGCGGTGTTCTTTCTGTAACGCCTTCTCGCCCCTGCTATAGAGATTTTTTTGTTCCTATCCAAACCCTTGCTAGCTTGTTCATGGTTTACTTCTCAATTTTCTAACATGAAGGGCCCAAGCGATGTCGCCTCAGAGATAACCCTCAAGGATTTGGACAAAATCTGCCACCATTACAGGGTTCCCTAGGATGTAGCCTTATGGGTGCCGAGGGTTGAGCATAGGGTTTCGACTGAGTTAAGCCATGGAGTCTTCTTCTATGAGGAGAGCTTGAGGGCAGGTCTCCGGTTCCCTCTTAACCCGATGGTATAGGAGGTGATGAGGTTTTATAACATATATCCAACAATGGTAGCCCCGAATAACTGGCAGAATCTCATCGGGTTCATTTCAATGTGTAGACGTATTGGGGTGACTGCGACACTTCCTATATTCTGAGTCTGTTATAACCTGGTTTCCAAGAGAAGCTCTGAGTGGCCCTACATTAGTCTCGAAAGTTGTTTAAGATGATTTCAGATAATCCATCTTCGATAAAGGAATGAAAGTCCCAATTTTTCATTATCGAAGGAAACATCGGTTCGGATTTTTTGAGAGGATGGGCAAGCTATGTTAAAGATCCAGAAGCGCGCCCGGAGCTGACCGAGCAGGAGAAGAGAGATTTGGTAACCCTTCGTGGTGGTCAGGTGTTATCGGCCAGCGCCCTGTTATCAGAGGATGCCCTCTTTGCCGCCGGGCTTAGTTCTATCGACCCTCAAGGTGAGCTTATTTTTCTCCTTTTTGTGTGATGGTCAGTGTGCTTGGACAATTTTATTGCCATTCGATTGAATGTTTATTTTGTTTTCATCCGAGAGGCTGACATTTATGGGCCAATTGAGGAAGGAATTGGGCAAGCACCATGGAGGCTCTGGCTCCGGGGACAAGCATAGGTCCAAAAAGAGAATCCGTCCTTCCTGGTCTCACCCGAAGGAGCCAAGGAAAGATAGTATTGGCCACCACTCTTCCACCCCTAAGAGGGAGGAAGCGAGAGTGTCGGCTGCGGTTGGTGAGCCCCCCTGCCAGAGGGGGACACAGTAGTGGAGAGTGCCGTTGGGGGAAACTCGGAGAGAGCCATTGAAGTTTTTTCCTCTCAAATAGTGGTCTTGTCGGATGAAGCTGAGGAGATGTCCCGGTCCATTCGGCAATTCTCCTGCCGGAGGCTAATCAGCCTCAGTCGCTAGCAGTGTGGAGCCCACTGGCACTGCGCATGGAAAAGGCCCCTACTCAGGTGGAGGGGTCAGGAGAGGCAGTCGCGGCTGCCGAAGCCCAAGTGGAGATGCCTGTTGAAGGGTTGGCGGAGGCCGGGGGACCTTCCGCCGAGGGTCTCTCTCTTATGGTACCAAGGGATGTCACGAGAGAGACCAAAGTACGGGTGGAGTCCGCTGGAGATGAAGCAACATTTGGAGAGGAAGAGGAAGAAGAAGAAGAAACACTGAACAAAGGGGATACTCGGACTGAGGTTCCTTCAACTGGGGAAGCATCCGAGGCCCTGTAGGCTAAAGTTCTAATGGAGGATTCCAAGCGGATGGCGGTTCCTCAGGTCAAAGTCCCTCAGGCCGGTTCTTCGGCCATAAGCTCGCTTATTCATATCCCAGAGGTGGATGACATGTTTGCCGCTTTGATGCGGTCTATATTACGCGCGGTGGGGAGCTCCTCGATGGATGAGCCTGCAGTCAAGGATATTATCGAGGCAACTTTCAGTCGGTTTGGGGTGCCGAAGGATGTCTACCTTCTCTCCGAAATTAGTAACGCCGCTCTTATGAAGATCGCTACAAACTACGCCTCTCGAGTAAGTCATCGTACCAAGGTTGCAATTCTTAGTCGGCTGGTTCGGCCGTAGTTTCTTACTTGTGTTTTTTTTGCAGAATACTTTAATTACGAGGGTGCTGAATTGATGCTTAAATTTGGCCACGGGGGCCTGCACTCAGGCTAAGAGGGAGGCGGCCAACCTTTGGACAAGGGTGGACCTCGAGAAGATGAGTGAGTCCTACCGAGCTACCATCGAGAGGGCCTTTTGGTTCGAGTCAAAGAGCTCTAGGGTTTTCGTGAACAGTCGGATAAGGCCTGCTTGGAGTTATCCCAAATCAAGTCTAAGCATGCCGACGAAGTCAATGCCATGTGGCTGCATTTTGACAAAAGGTGAGACTGACTGAAGAATAGCCATGCCAAGGAGAAGAATAATTGGAGCAGGAGGCTCGAGGAGGAGGAGCGTAGGTGCCGGTGGCAGCAAGATCAGCTTGCCAGCCTGAATAAGAAACTCGCCGATAGGGAAGATCGGCTGAAATGGCAGCATGATCAGATTGCCAAGCTCACCACTGATCTCAACCAATCTCGATGGGAAATCGAGGACAATCAATCCTGAATTAGTGACCTCAAGGAGGGCCTCCAACAGAATAAAGCGTCCAAATTGAAGGCCCTAGAAAAGGTCCATGAGCTGAGCGATAAAATGGCTCGGCGGAAGGAAGAGGTATAGTGTCCACTCATTTACTTATTTCTGGCACTTTTCTTTTGTTTATGGCCTCAAACGACCTGATGTTTGCAGATAGGCAAAATCAAGCTCGAGGCACAAGAGCAATTTAAGGCCCTGAGGGCGGAGTTGGCCTCAAGTTGTCAAATTAATCTCGAACTTGGGGGCCAGCTAGCTGAAGCTAACGACCGAATTACCTTGGCTATAGAGGAGTACAAAAGTTCTGTTCAATTCTCTGAGGAGCGTAAAGAGGCTTGTGCTAATGCATTCCGGTTCGGTGAGTAGGAAACTCGGGTGAAGATCTCTCGAGTGTATCCCAAGTTAGATTTATCTTTTCTGGAGGCTGAGCTTTACGATACCTGTACCCCGAGGGCCGAAGAAGCGGAATATGAGGATATCTCAGATGTCGACCTTGACACTATCTTGGGTCCCAATGAGGCTGAGGCTCCTGAAGGATGCCCTCAGCTTGCGGCCGAGGAACCCGAGGTTTCTCTTCCAACAATATTCGAAGTGGGCGAAGCGAGTCAAATCCTCCGGATGTTGCCAAGGAGGTCCCTGGGACCGACCCGAACCCTGATTCTTAAGGGTTGCTCGTGTATTTTTTTCTTTTTCAACTTGTAATTCTATCAAAACTTAATGAATGAATCTTTAATCTCCTTTTGTTCATGTTATTGCTTTGGTCATCATCTTTCGAACGATCTTTTTTGTCATAGGTTCTTTTTCTGACAGCAAATGAATCATATGCGATTCATGTTTTAAGGTCGGATCGCTCTCAGGTGTTCCGAACTGGGTACTTTGTTTAATCGAGGCTAGAGAGACTTGTCAAGCTGATGTATGAAGTTGTTTAGTTATACCATTGAATATCATCCCGGTTCCTCCTGAAGGAAATTGGAGTGGCCGATGTACGAAATGCGTAAGTCAGCTCAGTTTGGCGAGGCATAAAATGGTTCGACTCGAAATGATCGAAAACTGCGCAAATACCTTGGCTGGGGCTGAGGTTAGATGGATAGTTTGGTCTATCCGAAGCAAGTAGCTGGCTTGCTCCTTACCAAAGTAGATGAAACGGATTCACAATTTGCCGAAGGACGCTTCGTTTCCGCTTAAGGCATTTATCCCGTTGGACTTTTCCAACACGGGTCTCTTTAACATATGCGATAAGCACACGATCGCCATTGGACGGCACCATTTTCGAAAGGGGATTTCCTAGGCCAGCCCATATCTCCATGACCTGCAGACAGTATCCTGCATTTAAGGCTCCTAATTCGAAACCAGAGAAAAATCTTCTGCCCTACGTCATGGTTTGGGAGACGCATCTGGTGCACTTCGAAATGCGCCCTTTTCCCCTGGCCTGTCACGTGGTAGTGCGGCCAAGTGTTTTGAATTCCAGGGCTCTCTGCTTTAATGGTTGCTTCTGGTTTGTTTGTCTATAAAAAGGGGAGGGAGCGGACTGTGCTAGGCCATCTCCCGAGACCTCTTCCTTCTGAGCTGTAGGGGTTTTCATGGCGCCCATTTCATTAAGGTTGAGAGCGGAGAGATCGAGCTTCCCTTTCGAAAGCTGGTTCGTCCTAGATAGCTGGGGTGATGGAGAAGCTGCTGAAGAGCAAGCAGTCCTTAAGTGAGAAATATCGGAGGTCATATGGAGAGCACATGAGAAGGCATACAGAGGTCATATGGGGAGTGCATGTATGCGCTTCCTATGTGGCCTTTGTCACTTGCCATATGGACCACAGGAAATGTAAAGCATATGTATTCCCCATGGCAGACATGGAACTCACCTCCTTCCTCAGTTTGGATCTCTCAGTTCATCTGCCTAAGGAATCTTTTCCCATATGAGGAAGGAGGAGAGTGGTGTTGGTCTGCTGGTCCCCTGTCCATGTTGCTGGGCAGCGGCTAGCAGTCCAGCATCCTACTTGGGGGAGGAGGCATCCTCGGCATCAGCATCCATAGGTCTTTGACCTGGTTAGGATCCCTCAACGTGTCCGTCATAGGGATCCGTGGATGGCCTACTTTACTCTTTGGCATTAATTAGTGGCCCAATGGAGCCGATTGGTTTTTCTGATTCTTGGGTCGGATGCAGAAACATCGTTATCAACCGAAGTTGCTCAGCCGAGCTTTTATTTTATTTGTCTTTATTTCCTATGCTATGATGCACTTGTAATGCCTCTTAGGAGGTTGTAATTTTTTACCAATAAAGAAAGTTTTTAATCTTTCTTCTTCGAATACTTATTTCTTCTCTTGATCTGGCTGCATTGAAAGCCGTTCTACTTGTGTTGTGCTTGCTGGATTGCAGCATAGTTTAAAGGTCCAGTGATGCTTTTGGTACTTTATTTTTGTTAAGCATGATATTCAGTCCTCAGCGGAGAAAGTTTCACCTCTGTTTAGGTCAGAGGGAGGCCTGGGCGGCCCTGTGAACTTATGATGCATACATGTTCCTACTCGAGGGGATGAAATAACTTATATAATCTTGCTGGTAAGTGGAGGAAGGTTACTTACCTCTGCCGAAGTATGATAGGATGCCTTGGTCGTACTAAAGTGTTTGAGAGATCACCTGACTAGGCCGAAGCTTTAGACGATATTCAGAAATATATCACTCAGTTTGGTCGAGGCTTCGAAGATTATTCCGAGATGTATCGCTCGGTTTGGCCAAGGCTTCAGAGATTATTCAGAAATGTATAGCTAAGTGGAGCTGATTACTATATAGCCCGTAGAGCAGTGTGAAAACCTGAGGTTCTAGAATTAAGGAACAAAGCACTTTCCCAAGTAAACCGCATGGATAAGGGGTGCTATTTGTGCGAGGATTCTGTTGCTAGTTACACTTTCGATGAGAGTACACCTGCAGAAGAGCGACTTTAGGGTGGTACCTCAGAGGTAGTACACACACAACCCAGTATCATGAGATTTAAAAGCTTGCATCTGGATTTGAAAAGGAAATGCCAATGGGCAACTTTTAAAAAGCTTATATTGTGATTTAAAAATGACTAGTTGTCCAAGTATATATCCCAGGGGGAAGGTTTACATGAGATGCCAGTGGGCAGGTAGATCCCAGTGGAGATCAAGAAATTAAATAAAGAAAGTCTGGGCCATAGGTAAAGAATGCCTATCTTTATGTTGTAATGCATCATGCACAGATCTTTATATTAATGAGTTATTTTTCAGTGAAAAGTTATTTATAGAGTATTTTAGTACTGGTATATTATTTGAAGAATAAGCTACGTTTTACGTTATCTGATATCATGTTAAAAATGTACTTGGGTTTACACATGCTATATTATATCTGCATTCTGTTAAACAAGTGATTTATGTGGTTCTCAATTTCTTCTAGGGTTAGATGGTTATCCAGTCACTGGGACTTAGGTCTCACTTCTCTGTTGTTGATATTTTATTTTCAGATCAGTGAGCTTGTTTGGTAGGATTAAGATTAGCGGGATTGGGACCCTTAGTTGCTGAAACCTGCCTGGTTCCAAGAGTATAAATGATAGTTTTGTACATTGAGTTAGTATGGGAAAACATTCATGTATATGTATATGTATAGTGTATGTGTACAGTGAGATTTGGTGATGTATCTTAAACCTTTGAAATGAAAGAAAGACTTATGTTATGGAGGGAATTATGAGTATAATGCATGTACTTGATTTTATTGTCGATTGTAAATGTGAGCTTGTAAACTACCTGAGGATATCATGAGAAATATCATCTAAGCAGGATGATGCTTAGTGCTGATTTATTTTTGTAGTGAGATACATATATAATTGAGTAGATGATAAAAAGTTTTTAAATATGATGCAAATTTCGAGTGTCTGCCGCTTGTGATAATCTGTTAGAGTTTTCTAGTTCTTTATGGAGCACTACATAAAGGCTAGTAGAACCTCATCTGATTACTGCAGGTGTGTAGGTTTGTTGTTAGTGGCCCCTGGTAGGATAGGGGTGCCGACAGTAGGACCCCAACTCGGCCATCCGGATAGAGCCTCTAGCTAGAGACCCGGATAGACCCTGACTCGACAACTCAGGAAGAGCCTTTAGCTAGCCACCCAAGTATAGCCTCAAATCGGCCACCCAGGCAAAACCCCTTGTGGGGACCACTTGTACGGCCCCGCAGCCATTCAACTATTCGTACGATCTCTCATGATCCAAAATCTCAATGAAAATGCAATGTGGAAAACAGATTCAACGGCCACTCAGATTTGACAGAACCTACCAACTCTACTTTGACCACCTATATCTGACATGATAGAGCCTGCAAACTCTGCTACGATTGTCCATATTTGACAGAATAAGGCCTACCAACCCTGCTACAACTGCTCAAATCTGATGAGACCTGCCATGACCACTCAAATCTGTCAGGACCTAGCCTACCAACTCTAACATGCCACGTAGGAGGCAAACCCTGCAATTGCTGCCACTCTGGCCTTACTGCGCATGCTCTGACAGGTAGTTATGCCTCAAGCCTCACAAACATTTATAAAATGAGTAAGAGAGACCCCGACCAAATACGAAAAACTCATACACACTCACACAAAGCATTTCTCTCTAAAACTCTCGAGCTTACTTTCAAGCTCACGGCTGTTGCCTAGAGCACTAGCTTGAGTGTCGAGGGTTTCCACCGGAATTACCGGCCCCATGGACTTTGTGCAGGTTCCCCATTGGGAGAAGCCCATCGAAGGACCCCTACTCCATCGGAGAAGGTGATCGGATGCTCTCTGATGATCAAGAAAAGTGATTTGGTGACAATACCACCCGGGATTCACAGTCGACAATCGCCATGTCCAGCTAGGGCACGGTCCTGGTTTGGCCAAGAGGGCAATGGGGGATACCTTGTGTTTGGGTGGTTTACTGTTCATCATATTGGTTTGGCCATGAACCAGTTCATGTCCAATGTGGTTCAACCCAATAAGACCCTGATCCGATTTTGGATCCAATTAACTTGAATTCAATCGATCTGGACCCAATTAGTTGAATCAAAACCTGATAGTGGTCCAAATTACTGAACCAGAACCCAATGTATGTCAAATTGGTGAGTTAGAATTTAAATTAGATGCAAATTATTGAACCAAAATGCTAATTAGGTCTAACTAATTTGGGTTCAAGCCAATTTACACTAAATTTAGTTTAATTGAACTCTACTTGGTTGAATTAAACTCTAAGTAAGAGGATCAGTGACCTAATTAAGATCTAATTAGACTCTAAGTCTTGTTACACTCTTAAATTTGTTAATGATGCTAGGAGGATTACCCAAACCCTCCCAAGATCCTTGTAAAAAGAAAAAAAGGAAATGGATGAAAAATTAGAACCCAAGCAATTCTTTTCCCACATAACCACTAGAGAGTAGGTGCCACAGTTGGCTGATAGGTAACTAGTTATGGCTTTCGCCTGCCGAGCTCTCCAGGTATAACTGGAAGCACTACATCATGGATCTCCCTCAATGACAGGGTCACCATCCATCTACTTCGTTAGCTTATATGGCCTGTCGAACATGTCCGTCATCATGCTGTCGAGCACCGCCATCAAACTCAACGGCTTCCCCATCCCCGGGTCAACCCTGCCTTATAGCTACCGACAAACCCGTCCAAGCCCACCACCACCACCACCAACCTGCCTCTTCCTCCTCCTCTTGTTCTCTTCCTTCTACTACTCCTTTTCGTCTCTTATTTCTCTTCCCCTTTAGGAGGCTCCTCCTCTTCTTCCTCTCATTAGGAGTGTAAGTGAGTCGAGATAGCTCACGAGTAGCTCGATATCGACTCAAAAAATACTTGAAATCGACTCGCTGCTTATCGAGTTAATTTTGAGCTTGAGCTACTTGAGTATATTATCGATTCGAGTTGAGTATTAAAATATCGATTCAAGTTCGAGCTTAAATGAGCTTACTTAATTTTACTATTTTACCCTTATAATTATACATATTTATAATATTATCCTAAATATATATAACTCCTTTGAATTTTTAACTGAAAACATATTTTATTTTAATTTAAAAATTAATTTTTAAATTAAAAA
Source organism: Calamus simplicifolius (assembly GCA_900491605.1). Taxonomy (NCBI): domain Eukaryota; kingdom Viridiplantae; phylum Streptophyta; class Magnoliopsida; order Arecales; family Arecaceae; genus Calamus; species Calamus simplicifolius. The sequence goes on along the minus strand of UESW01000711.1, from coordinate 1,595 downwards.
TTAGAGTCGAGTCAAGCTCGAGTATATCGAGTATTTCATCAAGCTCAAGTTCGAGCTCTAAATAAGAAACTCGATCGAGCTCGAGTCTAGTTTATAGCTTTAAATTTTAGAGTCGAGTCGAGCTTGAGCTTGGCACTGTGTCGACTCGACTCGGGTCGATTACACCCCTTCCTCTCATGTTGCTTCTTTCTCATGACTAAGAAAGTTTATGGAGCGCCGCATATGTTTATTTCTATTATAAAGTCCATGGGACAATTATATTCACCATATGTGCCTAGTACGTAATTTTATGGGGCACCACACACCGAGGCCCACCCCCAAGTTCCTTTCCTCAAGATGGGTCCACCCATCAAGTAAGTAAAACCCGATTGGCCATGTCCACGCAGCATCATCGCCTCCCCATCGTGGCCCTCGCGGTCGCAGTCATGGACCCCCATCTGGCTCCCACGGTCCGCCGCAACCCGTCAACCCCCTCGAGCGACGCATCCCTGGTGCAAAGGACCTATGGTCCCGATCGGGCCCGTGGTGCCTGAATGAATAAGTTAGGATCCATTTGGCCGTCGATTTGGATTAAATTTTTTATTTTTAAAAATAAGAAATCTAACATATAATACGAAAATGATCAAATTATTTTTGAAAATACTTTTTTGGAACGATCCTAAAAATCTGAATGAATCTAAAAAACATTGAAGCAATATTTTCTTCATATTCATCTAAGACATTTTTCATATTTTATCTTCCTTCAAAAGACGTTTTTCAGATTTTACCCTTCCTTTCTCAAAATGAGTTAGCAATGTTTTCTTATTTTTTCATATTTTATTCTTCCTTTTTCAAAAAATATTTTTTAGATTTTATCCTTCCTTTTTTAAAAAATCAAAACTCACAGATTCAGTTTCTTCCTTTTTTTTGCGATCTTTCAAAAATACCAACCAAATGTATTCTCGAATACTAAAAATGAACATAATATTTCTATTAGATACTTATAATTGAATCCAATTTCTAAGTGTTGATTGGCACAAAGCTAGGAATGCCTTTGCCATTCTTCAAAAATTTATATAGTTGCACAAAAGTACCATCATTTTCTTTTAGTTAGATCAAGCATTAGAACGGTAGATATATTAATCTGTGAAAAAAAACCTAAAAGAAGAGAAAAAGACAATCTGACAAATGATCAACACATAAATCAACTCATTTGATGATTAAATATTGTCCATCCACCACTTAAAATAAAAAAAAGAAAAAAGAAAAGATACAACAATATATTTTCGCTTTGCACAGCTTGCAATGACCCAAATATGCGAACAATGATTTCAAATTATCTTGGACATATATTGATTCTTTGGTAGTCTCGTCAGAACTAGATCAATAGCATTTAACTAGGAATGTCTGGAGCTCTGCTTTTAGTAGTGTCAACACCAAGAGAATCCTAGCTAGGCCATGCTAGCCTTTTCTCAAGCTCGCAGAAGTTTGAAGGACATGAGGGGTCCAATGTCTCATATCTCAGATGTTTTCTGCTCGATCATAAGCATTAGATTAATGTTTCGGAGCAAAAGTAAAGCCTTCTGGTACCTTGCCAAGCAGCATTTCAAAGATTT
>UESW01000710.1:0-24825 GCA_900491605.1 Calamus simplicifolius | reverse complement strand
ATGATCTATAATCATGGATTCTTTGACTTAATCAAAGAGTTGATTTGGTTAAAGAATTGACTTGGACAAGTGTTGATCAAGTCATCCTTAGGGTCAATATTAGGGACATGATTATTACCAACGTGTCAAGGGACCTAATGGGTCACACGCATTAAGAAGATTTTGGATGAAGTTAAAATGGGAATTAAGTTGGACTTAATTCAAATTAGATAACCAATAATTAGGATTGGGTTTGACTCAATCTTAATGAGAGAACATGAAATTGATGAATAGGATTCATTATAGAGAAAAGAATTTTTTGTTCAAAAGAGAGACCTTTTGTACATGAGATGTACATATGAAATCCATTAATTAGGCTTGATCCATGTGATGGATGGCTTAGATTAATTGAGATTAATAATATGGTATTTAATTGGGTCCATATGATGGCATGATTTGATTCATGGAAACCCAATTAAACCGAGGGCTGAGATCGTGCCACGTGGAGGATGGATCCATGCCCATGTGATGGACATGACCCATCTCCACGTCATGGAGGAGTGAACCCCATGATTTGGGGCGTTCTCATGAAGCCAAATTCAAGGTTGCGACGTTGGTTTCATGGGATAACCAATTTCCTAATTTTTAGGGATGTGGTTTGGTGGTTGTAATCTTAACATTATCATGATAGCAAATATCCTAAATTTGTTAGGATAATTGTTATCAACTTGATAAGGTTGAATGGTTAGGTGGTTGTGATAAAATCCTTTTTTTTATGGAACCACACAACCTCCTTTTCATGTATAAAAGGGAGAGAAATACCCCTTCGAGAATACACCGAACTCCTCTCTTCTCTCTCTTGGATGCCTAACACCTCCTTTCTCTCTCTAAAACATCTTTCTCTCTAGGATGTCCCTTTCTCTCTCTTGATTGATCAAGATTTGATCTTGATCAAGAAATCTTTTTTGATTTGGAAAATCAATTGAAAAGAAAAGAGGCGCTAGCACCCCTCGCAAGAAGGTTATCATCCAATCCTGAGAGGACATCATCCAAAGATCTTCGCGTGGATCACCATTAGAGACGCATGGACGGCTAGTGGTAAATCGTTTACGGCTTCATCGGGCATCATCCCCAATAAAGAACACATGTATGATCTATTAAAATAATCATGTGTTATTTCTTGTTAACTGAATCTATTCCCTGAGGATCTTGGGCTTTAAAATTAAATTTATATTTATATTTTATTGTTTACTACTTATTACATGAATTTGATTCATATATCTATATATATATATTGTTGGGGGGTAAAATCGTCATTGCATTGATATCCGTGCGAGGCGGCTAAGGCTGACCTCCTCCCGCCGTCTCCTTCCGGGCCTCCGTGGCTCGGCCTCTTCCGGGCCTCTGTAGCTCGGCCTCTTCCGGGCCTCCGTAGCTCGGCCTCTTCCGGGCCTCCGTAGCTCGGCCTCTTCCGGGCCTCCGCAGCTTGGCCTCTTCCGGGCTTCCGTAGCTCGGCCTCTTCCGGGCCTCCGTAGCTCGGCCTCTTCCGGGCTTCCGTAGCTCGGCCTCTTCCGGGCTTCCGTGCTTCCGTAGCTCGGCCTCTTCCGGGCTTCCGTAGCTCGGCCCTTCCGGGCCTCCGTGGCTCGGCCCCTTCCGGGCCTCCGTGGCTCGGCCTCTTCCGGGCCTCCGTAGCTCGGCCTCTTCCGGGCCTCCGTAGCTCGGCCTCTTCCGGGCTTCCGTAGCTCGGCTCCTTCCGGGCCTCCGTGGGGCCTCTTCCGGGCTCCCGTAGCTCGGCCTCTTCCGGGCTTCCCTAGCTCGGCCTCTTCCGGGCTTCCCTAGCTCGGCCTCTTCCGGGCTTCCGTAGCTCGGCCTCTTCCAGGCCTCCGTAGCTCGGCCTCTTCCGGGCTTCCGTAGCTCGGCCTCTTCCGGGCTCCCGCAGCTCGGCCTCTTCGGGCTTCCCTAGCTCGGCCTCTTCCGGGCTTCCCTGGCTCGGCCTCCTCCGGGCTTCCCTAGCTCGGCCTCCTCCGGGCTTCCCTAGCTCGGCCTCTTCCGGGCTTCCGTAGCCCGCTGCTACCTAGCGATCCGTGCCCTGACGTCTACCTCCGCGAAACCTGACGCGGGAGAGCTCAAGCAAGGAATCATGTTGAGACGTGGCCTAAGACCTATTGTAACCGCCCCTGGTCTACTCACCCAGATCCCAAGACATCAAGGAGCTCTCTCAGCCGTCGATCCCTTAACAGACAAGGCGTGGATTCTAACGGCCCCACAACGGCCTGATTCTGTCTACCCCCGTATCGTAACAACCTCAGTACCTTCCAGAAGATGCTCAAGTCCCCAGGTGACAGTCTATAAATATCAGATTGGCAGATTCCCTCAGGTACGCGACTCTTGACGCACAAAAACTCTGGAGTCATTCCTCTCTTCCGGCAGCTCGTCGGTGCTCTGCTCCTCTAGAGCTCCCGATTGGCCGCCCCCTGGAGAGGTCTCCCGGAGAGATCCACCTCCCCACTGTCTGGTTGATCGCCGATTCCTTCCTCACTGACTTGAGCGTCGGAGGGCCTTCCGCGGAGGACCACCCCCGGCGTCCCTCCGCGTGTGGGCTTCCTGTTTTGCAGGTCCGCCACACCCACTCCCTGAGGATCGACCGCGCCCGAGTCGGAGGACGGATCCCGGCGGCAACAGATTGGCGCTAGAGGAAGGGCCTCAAGTCCCATCAAAACTTGAAAAAAGGAGACAAGGATCTTAATCCGGAGAAGAACCTCTCTGATGGCCAACCGAAGAGAGCAACCTCCGATGCCCAAGATCAGGTCGCCTCCCAGAGGCCTGATCCGACTGGCGCCACAGCGCCGCAACCCCCGCCTGTCGAGACTCCGTCGCCGCCTGCCATTCCGTGACCCAGGACCAGTTTGCTACGCTGGTCCAGCAAGTCCAGGCTCTTACCCACCTGGTCCAGGAGCATCTTGCACCTCCTCCTGCTTCACATCCCCAGAAAGAAGCAGCGACTTCTTCTTCGCCGGCAACCTCCTCCTCTGATCCGCGTGAATCAGCGGATCCCCCACATCGCCCCAGGGGGGACAAACCGGTCCCTCGAACCGGTTACGATAGAGATCCTCCCAGATCTCGGCGAGCCCGCTCCCTCTCTCCGGCGACGTCTCACCATGATTCGACGCCATCCTTGCGGTTCTCGCGCCCAGCCCCTCCTCTAGCCGTGAGGAGGAGATCCGCCGTCAGATCCAAGAAATGCGTCAGGAGCTGGACGCCGCCAAGCAGATCCATCTGCCTCAGCCCAAAGCAGAGCAGGGCATCCCTTTCTCTAAGGGAATCATGGAGGAAGTGATTCCCTCCCACGTTAAGCTGCCAACCGTCGAGCCCTATCACGGCTCCACTGATCCGGACGACCATCTCAGCAGCTTTCGGTCAATAATGATGTTCCACGGAGCATCTGATGCAATCCTCTGCCGAGCCTTCCCATCCACCCTCAGAGGATCCGCCCGAACCTGGTTCAACGCCTTGAAACCAGGTTCCATTGATTCATTCGACGAGCTGAGCCACCTTTTTATTGGCCAGTTCGTCAGCAGCCGCCGCCACCGACGGAGATCCGACTCCCTCTCCGAAGTCAAGCAAAGAGAGGGGGAGTCCTTGAGGAATTATCTTGGCCGTTTCAACAAGGCCATGTTGGAGGTGGACCACCTTAATCATGAGGTGGCCATGTCCGCCCTAGCGGGGGAGTTTCAAAGGAGAGCGACTTCTATTTGGCAATGGAGGTCAGCTACCCCCATGTCTGTCTGATATGATGGCCCTTGCGGACAAATACGCTCGGGTCGAGGAATCGCGGAGGGTGGCCCGCGCTGAGCAGGCAAGGAAGAAGCAGAGCCCAAAGCTCCCGACAGACACCGCCCTGCCCGTCGGCCAAGTCCACCTCGCCGCCAAAGAGTCCCTCCGCTGCCGCCAAGGAATCGCTCCCGGAGTCCCCCCAGGCGATTCGATCGCTACACTCCGCTGACTGTACCCCGGGCGCAAATCCTCATGGAGATAGAGCGCCAGCTTCCCCGACCAGTACCTCTCCGAGGGAACCCAACCCGAAGAGATCCTGCCAAGTACTGCCGCTACCACAGGGAACATGGTCATGACACTGAGGAATGCTGGCAGCTGAAGAATGAGATCGAGAGACTGATTCGGCGGGGACGGTTGGACCAGTTCAGAAGAGCCTGAACCACCACAAGGAGGTGATCGCCAGCCCGAGCTCCCACAACTCCCTCCTCCACCAAATCCGCCCGTGGTTGGCCGTATCAACATGATTGAAGAGGCCGGCGGATCGAGCTCCAGGGGCGACGGTGATGCACCAGTGCCGAAGAAGGCACGGGCGAACTTTCCTTTTCTGATGATGATCTTCTTGGGATACAGCTTCCCCATGATGACGCACTTGTTGTATCCCTTAACTTGAACAATTATGATGTAAGCCGAATCCTGGTCGATAGTGGAAGCTCGGTAAACGTTTTGTACCTCGGTGTGTTTGCCAGGATGAAATTGCTCATGGAAAACCTTCGAGCCGTGGATTCCACCCTGATGGGATTCACCGGCGATGTCATCATCCCAGAAGGAATCGTCACCCTGACGGTCCGCGCAGGAACCTGGCCCCTCGTAACCATTGTACAGACCGACTTCCTAGTGACGACCTCAGGTCCCCATACAACGCCATATTCGGCAGGCCCGGCTTGATGTCCCTTAAGGCGGTTGTCTCTATCCCGCATCTGTCAATGAAGTTCCCCACCGAGCGAGGAGTTGGAGTGGTTCGGGGAAGTCAGGCCATGGCTCGGCAATGTTTCGTCACGAGCCTTCAATCCAGGATTCCCGAGGTTGACGGGCTAGACGCTCGTGAGGACTTCGCCGAACAACGGGGGGAGCCGGCGGAAGAACTAGAAGAAGTACCGCTAGACGAAGCTCGGCCCGACCGAACCACAAGGATCGGGTCGTTACTCAGAGGAGAGCCTCGTCGCGAGCTGATCAGATTCCTCCAAAGCAATGCGGACATCTTCGCCTGGACCGCCTCCGACATGCCAGGGATTAACCCCGAGGTCCTCGTCCATCGCCTCAATGTGGACGAGATGTACAGGCCTGTTAAGCAGAAGAAGAGAAGCTTTGCCCCAGAACGGCAAAAGCCATTGAAGAGGAGGTCGACAAACTCATCAAAGCCAATTTTGTCCGAGAGGTAAATTATCCAAGTTGGTTGTCGAATGTCGTCATGGTGAAAAGTCGAATGGCAAATGGAGGATCTGCATCGACTTCACCGACCTCAACAAGGCATGCCCAAAGGATAGCTTCCCCCTCCCTCGGATCGACCAGCTCGTGGACGCCACCTCAGGCCACCAAATGCTATCATTCATGGATGCCTATTCGGGCTACAATCAAATCCGGATGGCCCCCGAAGATGAAGAAAAGACCGCCTTCATAACCGACCAAGGTACCTACTGTTACCGAGTTATGCCTTTCGGTCTTAAAAATGCAGGAGCGACCTACCAGCGGCTGGTCAACAAGGTGTTCAAGGAGCAAATCGGCCGGAACATGGAGGTGTACGTGGATGATATGCTGGTCAAAAGCAAGGAAGCACTGCGGCATGTTGAGGACCTCGCGGAGAGCTTTGCCACGCTGCGCAAATATGGAATGAAGCTCAACCCAACCAAGTGTGCCTTTGGCGTCAATTCCGGGAATTCCTCGGCTTCATGGTCTCCCAGCGGGGTATCGAGGCTAACCCTCAGAAGATTCAAGCTCTCCAACGAATGGCGCCCCCAACGTCTATTAAGGAGGTCCAGCGCTTAACCGGGAGGATAGCGGCCCTTAACCGCTTCGTGGCTCGGTCAGCCGAGAGATGCCTCCCCTTCTTCAAAACTCTCCGATCGGCCAAAAATTTTCAGTGGACTCCTGAGTGCCAGAAATCATTTCAAGATCTCAAGGAGTACCTCGGCTCGCCTCCACTTCTTAGTAGTCCGATCCCGGGGGAGACTCTATTTCTGTACCTGGCCGTTTCGGAGGGCGCAGTTTGCTCGGTGCTGGTCAAAGAAGAAAGCAAAATCCAGAGGCCGATCTACTATGTGAGTAGGCTGCTCCGCGATGCGGAGACGAGGTACACCAGGATTGAGAAAATAGTGCTGGCTTTGATCACCTCAGTCCGGAAGTTACGGCCTTATTTTCAAGCACATTCAGTGACAGTCCTCACCGATCAACCCATCAAGGCGGTGGTCCACCGTCCAGAAACATCGGGGAGAATGACCAAATGGGCCGTCGAACTAAGCGAGCATGACATACATTTTCAACCTCGCCCGGCCATCAAGCCCAAGTGCTGGCCGATTTCCTCCTCGAGTGTACCATCCCAGAAGACGGCTCTACCCAAAAATCCCGAAGGACCAAAGCCCGAAGCTCGGTGGCTCCTTCACGTCGATGGGTCGTCCAATGCCCATCACTCCGGTGCAGGTCTAGTCCTCACCAGCCCAGAGGGAATGATCTTCGAATATGGCGTCCGATTCTCCTTCCCGGCTTCCAACAACGAAGCCGAGTACGAGGCCCTGTTAGCTGGTCTCCGGATCGCCCGCAACCTGAAGGTGGAAAAGCTTAGCGCCTTCACTGACTCTCAGCTGGTGGCCGGCCATGTGCGGGGAGAGTTTGAAGCCCGAGAACCCAACATGATCCGATATCTCCAAGAGGTGCGCGGCCTACTTCCCCACTTTGCCGAGTTTGAAATTATTCAAATTCCTAGATCGGAAAACGCCCGTGCCGACCTACTCTCCCGATTGGCAACCGCGGAGACGATGGATGCTGAACAAAAATTCCATCTGGAGACTCTGGAAAAGCCGAGTATCAGGGAAGCCGATCGGGTAATGCAAATCGAAACCGAACCATCCTGGTTCGACCCTATCCTCAACTATCTCAAAGAAGGGTCGCTCCCATCCGATCGAAGAGAGGCCAGGAAATTGAAGCTGCAGGCGACCCACTATGTATTGATTGACAACCAGCTTTACAAGCGGTCTTTTTCTATGCCGCTGCTCAGGTGCCTCCGCCCACCCGAAGTGGACTATGCTCTACGAGAGGTACATGAAGGGATTTGCGGCAACCATCTGGGAAGCCGGTCCCTATGCCACAAGGTGCTGCGGCAAGGCTATTACTGGCCGACCATGCAGAAAGACGCGGACGATCTAGTCCGAGCCTGTGACGCCTGCCAGAGACATTCAAGCATACAGAGGCTCCCTTCCGCCGAGCTGGTTTCTATATCCTCCGCCTGGCCCTTTGCCAAGTGGGGGATGGACATCCTCGGCCCATTCCCGCTGGCAACGGGACAGCGGAAATTCTTATTTGTCGCCATCGACTACTTCACCAAGTGGGTTGAAGCGGAAGCAGTTGCCCAAATCACCGAAGCCCGGGCCAGAGACTTCATGTGGAGGTCCATCGTCTGCCGGTTCGGCCTCCCCCACACCATAATCACCGATAACGGTAAGCAGTTCGACAACTTCAAGTTCCGCCAATTCTGCGAGGAACGGAATTCGTCACCACCTTACTTCGGTCAGGCACCCACAAGCCAACGGAGCGGCCGAAGTGACCAACAGGACTCTCCTCCAAGGAATCAAAGCTCGCCTCTCCAGAGCCCAAGGCAGGTGGGCGGATGAGCTACACCATGTCTTATGGGCCTATCGCACCACCCCGAGAATTCCGACGGGCGAGACTCCATTTCGAATGGCTTTTGGCACGGAGGCCGTCATCCCTGTGGAAATAGGCCTCCCATCTTTGCGGGTGGAGAGTTATTCAGAGGAAACCAGCAACGAGCAACTCCGCACCAACCTCGACTTGGTGGAGGAAGTCAGAGAGAAGGCCCAGATCAGGACGGCTGCTTATCAACAGAGGGTGGCTCGGTACCATGCCTCCAGGGTCAAGGGGAAAACCTTCCTACCCGGCGACCTCGTCCTCCGAAAAGCTTCCGTATCCAAACCACTGGAACAAGGAAAGCTGGCGCCGAACTGGGAGGGCCCATATCAAATAACGGAGATTATTGGACCAGGAACCTACAAGCTGCAGGATCTGGAGGGAAGTTCATTCCCCGAACTTGGAACGCGGACAACCTACGTAAATATTATCAATAGGGTATGTCCTCTCCGAACAATCTCCATATACCTCACTGCATGTTCCTGTTTATATGTTTCCTCAAAATCTATCGTGTGAGTCTTCACGCACTACATTGCTATAAATTGCGAAAAGAAACAGATACTGCTTACCAATCCTCGGCACGACCGAGCTGTTTGTTCGAACAGGAATCTCCGAACCTTGGCAGGGCCAAGTAAAATTTCTCCGAACCTCGGCAGGGCCGAGCAACAAATCTCCGAACCTTGGCAGGGCCAAGTAAAACAAAATCTCCGAACCTTGGCAGGGCCAAGTAAAACAAAGTCTCCAACCTCGGCAGGGCCGAGCAACAAAATCTCCGAACCTTGGCAGGGCCAAGTAAAACAAAATCTCCGAACCTTGGCAGGGCCAAGTAAAACAAAGTCTCCGAACCTCGGCAGGGCCGAGCAACAAATCTTCGAACCTTGGCAGGGCCAAGTAAAACAAAATCTCCGAACCTTGGCAGGGCCAAGTAAAACAAAGTCTCCGAACCTCGGCAGGGCCGAGCAACAAATCTCCGAACCTTGGCAGGGCCAAGTAAAACAAAGTCTCCGAACCTCGGCAGGGCCGAGCAACAAATCTCTGAACCTTGGCAGGGCCAAGTAAAACAAAATCTCCGAACCTTGGCAGGGCCAAGTAAAACAAAATCTCCGAACCTTGGCAGGGCCAAGTAAAACAAAGTCTCCGAACCTCGGCAGGGCCGAGCAACAAATCTCCGAACCTTGGCAGGGCCAAGTAAAACAAAGTCTCCGAACCTCGGCTGGGCCGAGCAACAAATCTCCGAACCTTGGCAGGGCCAAGTAAAACAAAGTCTCCGAACCTCGGCTGGGTCGAGCAACAAATCTCCGAACCTTGGCAGGGCCAAGTAAAACAAAGTCTCCGAACCTTGGCAGGGCCAAGTAAAGTCTCCGAACCTTGGCAGGCCAAGTAAAGCAAATCTCCGACCCTCGGCTGGGCCGAGCAGCAAATCTCCAAACCTTGGCAGGGCCAAGTAAAATGTTTCCCCGAACCTCGGCGGGACCGAGCGATGAATCCCCCGAGCCATGATAAGGCAAGGTAAAAGCCATTCGGGTTGAGACCCCGACGAAAAGTCTAAGCCTACAAGCCTCGACCAAAGCCGAACGGCCCCCAAATAGTCCCCGGAGGACTTCGCCCGGTTTGAAAACGGGCGCTGAACGAAAACCATCGGCATATGAAAAAATGCCACCATCGGCAGAATCCCCCTAAAAGGCTATAAAGCCTCACGTAACCGGCCAAGGGCCCCAGGCTGAGCCGGAAAGTCCTCCCTAGCAGTAGAAAACCTTTGGGTGACCCCCTGTAGCTTGTCCTTTGAAATATCTACGATTGATGCGCGGGACGATGGGACCAGGCCGACGCCCAAGTCCATCAAGCGTGTCAAGGTATTCGCTCTCAAAAAGGACTTCACAGATAGAAAAAGACCATTTTTCATTCAAAGAGGAGAACTACAGAAAGATTGCAAAAAAGCAAAAATAAGAACAGGCAGAGCCCCTGGAGTCAGTCGCCCCCAGAGGCCAGCAACTCCTCCAGGAGTACTGTCAGGTCAGCCACCTGCTGACGAAGCAACCGAATCTCCTCCTCCTGCCGATCCATCACCCGACGTGAGGCCTCCGCCTCCCGGACTGAAACATTCAGGAACTCCTCGGCGGTCCTAGCAAGCCGCTCATTGATTGCAAGGCCCGATGCGAGGGTCAGCCCATCGACAGTCACGGAGGTGCCCCTCTCCTCCGAGTACGGTGGGCCGCTAACCGAGGAATGCGAGTCAGTTGACGATCGCGCTGGAGAGTCCATTTTTTAGAGCTCAAGCCGAGGGATGACAGAATCCAATCCCCCTCGGTCATATTTATACCCGCCAGGCAGGTATCCCGATCGGCCGCGCCGCAAGCGCCGACCCACGAGAGTTTGCCACGTGTTGACATTCTAGTGCGTGAGGAATCCAAAGAGTCGCGCCCTATCCCGAGTAAGATCGATAAGCGCAAACAGATTGTTCGGAGGTTCCCCAGGCAAACACTTTCCAATCTGTCGCCCCCTGCATTAAATACATTTGGCGCTTCCCCAGGCTGCTTAATATGCCCCTCTTCCTCGGAAAACGTGGAAGTCCGTTGCTCGGTCGATAAATTGCCCCCTCGGAAAGAGCAGCATCGCCAGTAAAGGCGTGACAACACGCCGCCCGTTCCGCTCGAGTGCCCCCTCTATTAAGCGCCACGTGGACCTAACGCCATAGCCTGCAACGGCGACTGATTCGCTCCCTCCGAGTTACAATAATCTCCGAACCTTGGCAGGGCCAAGTAAAATAGTTCTCCGAACCTCGGCAGGGCCGAGCTACCAATTCTCCGAACCTCGGTAGGGCCGAGCTACCAATTCTCCGAACCTCGGCAGGGCCGAGCTACCAATTCTTCGAACCTCGGCAGGGCCGAGCTACCAGTTCTCCGAACCTCGGCAGGGCCGAGCTACCAGTTCTCCGAACCTCGGCAGGGCCGAGCTACCAATTCTCCGAACCTCGGCAGGGCCGAGTTACAAAACCCTTCGAACCTTGGCAGAGCCAAGTGAGATGTTCCCCGAAACTCGACTATCTCGAGTGACTGATTCCTTGAACCACGACAGGAAAGGGTGTGAATTCCCTGAGCTTCGGCCACGGTCGAATCACGATACTCCGAACTCCGATAAAAAGTGGAACGCAGAAATACCAGACTCCTGACCTAAGCAAGGAGCGTATTTCGCCGAACGATCTCTGCACCGCCGCATACGAACCTCGATTAGTTCGGGCAACATGAGATCCTCGTCTAAGGGCGAGCGGGACGCCTTTATGCCCCACAAACAACAATTAACAGCGGGCTCGGCACAAGAAATAGAGGTTGAAACACCGAATATAACTATCTTTATTGCCGATCGTGATCAATTACAAATGCCTCACAGGCGTTACAAAAGCATTGAAATACATAAAGTAAAGGCAAATACAAAACTCGGGCAACCAGACAGTCGTAATCGCGTCCCAGTTGGTTAGGGCCGATAAATGCCCGTCGACACGGACCAATAGTTGCGACTAGCCCCAAGTCAGGACGATATCTCGGTGGCCCAACCAGGATATCTGGACGACCATCCCAAACCACCCAACCGAGGGTGTACTGCCGCTCCATGCCATGTCTCAAGGACAAGGAGTCGGCGAGTGAGGCGCTCTCACCCCCCCCGAGCGGCTGGTCCCGGGAGTCCGAACCTGGGGAGGCCCGTGTGCAATTCTCACCGTAGCTCCCCCGTAGCGAACCGCAGAAACCACAAGGAGATTCGAACCCTAAGGATGAACCATCCTTCGGCTGCTCCCCGGTCGCCCCAGCTATCCGACGGTAAGGAGCCCTTGAAAGGAAAAGTCGATCCTTCCACTCGTAGCAACAGAGAAATGAGCGTGGTAGAAGTTCCAACAAGAAAGAAACTTTGGGGATAACCAGATGAGACCCCCTTTTTCCTTTTTATAGGCGGGAAAGGCTCGGGACGAGCCATCAGAGCTGAGAGTCCCGAGATTCAAACACCTGTCACACGCCTCCACGTGGCCCCTCAGGATAAACGCAGCGCCCCACTACGCGCCGAGCCCACCGCCTGAACCTGGACGTGTACGAAGATCCCCATCCGATCCCGAATCGCATTCATTAAATGCCGGAAATCGCCCACTGACACTTCGAAAACTGACGAGCTCAGAAAATCGTCCTTCGAGAATAGTACCCTCCAGTGATAGGCGGTTGCGTACGCATCACGACAAAGCGACCCGCATGGGAAAAGAGCGCCTTCCGGAAAGCTCCGATGCAGCTTTATGTCCTCCACTCTGCCGTATCACCACTTCTAGTAAAGTAAAAACCAAATTGCCTGCGGGACAGCAGGGCGCTGGCAGGACGGCAGGAGGCACGAAAATCTATTTTTTCTGTCGGCCCCAGCCGACCCATTTTTGTCCGTCGGCCCCAGCCGACCTATATTATTCCATCGGTCCCGGCCGATCCATCTTTCTGTCGGCCCACGCTGACCCATTTTTGCTGTCGGCCCTAGCCGACCTATTCTTTCTGTCGGCCCACGCCGACCTATTTTCGTCCGTCGGCCCCAGCCGACCCATTTTTGCCTGTCGGTCCTAGCCGACCTATTCTTTCTGTCGGCCCACGCTGACCTATTTTCGTCCGTCGGCCCCAGCCGACCCATTTTATCCGTCGGCCCCAGCCGACCTATTTTCATCCGTCGGCCCCAGCCGACCCAATTTTATCCGTCGGCCCCAGCCGACCTATTTTCATCCGTCGGCCCTAGCCGACCTATTCCTTCTGTCGGCCCACACCGACCTATTTTCGTCCGTCGGCCCTAGCCGACCCCTTTCGTATATCGGTCCTAGCCGACCTAATTTGCCTTGGCCGACCAACTTTGTTCGTCGGTCCAAACCGACCTATTTTTGTCTGTCGGTCCAGACCGGCCTATTTTACCGATCGACCCGAGCCAATACGTTTCCTGGTCTCGAATTAAGGATGGCCCAAGGATATCAACGAGCCATGGGTCGTTCACGATCGAGGCAACACCAGACAGCGGCGAAGTCACGCAAGAAAGAGACTCAGATAAAAAACAGGAAATCCCTTTGCTATGAAACATCAAACAAATGTCTAAAAGGGCGAGATACAAGAGCGGCTCCTAAGAACCAGGAGCACCACCGGCTTTGGGAATACATTCGGTCACGTCTGCAGGAGCACGGCTAGATTCGCCCTTCTCTAATATTTTGCCCCTTCCACAGCAGTTTGCGACCATCCCTCGGAGGCTACGGCTTCGCTGGGACCGGGGGCGCCGCCAGGCTCGGCGTCCGAAACATCGACATATTCATCTTCGTCTTCTTCTGCGGACTCGCCGTCTTCGGAATCTTCGAAGCTCAGAAAAGAAAGGTCCCATTCCGGATGACTACTGAGTATCCTCTGCTTGCACTCTTCCATCCCGTGACGGAATGCGTCTACGCTCATAGCGTCTTGCCTCCCCTGAAGAATGGCGAACTGCGTGTTGGCCTCGGCGGCCCGTTTCTCGGCCTCAACCGCATGGGCCTTCAGGATGGCATTTTGCTCCTCAAGCTCGCTAGCCCGTGTCTCGAGTTCCGAGCTCCTGCTGCGAGTAGACGCGAGCACACTTTGGAGAGCCCGAATCTCCGACCCCATCTTCGCCATCTGAAAAAGCCAAAATCTATCGGCATCGCAAGGAGCCAGTAGGAAAATAAAGGGGGTAAAATGCAAGCATACCTCCCCCTCTCGCCTAGCCAGCCTTTTGGCCAGCTCCTCGGCCTCACTCCGGGCCCTCGTTCTGTCAGCGCCGACCAGCTCGACCCTCTCTTGCAGGGTACTGATCTTCGACCGTCCGGCTTCAATCTCCCCACGAGCCTGCGACAACTCGTCACTCACTCGAGTCACCATCCCTTGATGCCACCTAGCATTCTCCTTCAAGTCGGCGATTTCACCATCACGCCGTTTCAATTTCTCCTCCACTTCGCCCAGCATTCTTGCCAGGCGCCTTCTTTCATCGTCGGCCTCTCTCCTCAACCGGCTCAAACTCTCGCCGTGTTCCCGCCGCATCGCCGCCACCTCCGCGGAGTGTTTTGATTCGATCCTGGCCAGCTCCCGGCATGCGTCGTCGTTCTTCGCCAGGAGTCCCTGTAACTCCTCCACTCTGCGTTTCTGCTTGGACACCTCGTCCACAGCAGCCTGATGTGCCGCCCTAGCCGCCCTCGAGTTCCTGTCCATGAGCTCTTCAAACTGCTCAGACACCTTCAGTCGCGACTGGAGCTCGACATTCTCCCTCCGGGCCTGGACACTAGCCCCCGTCGCCAAACTTAGGCGCCAGCAAATCGCCCGGGAAAGCAAAACGCTCTGCAAAGACAAAAACTGAATAAGCGCCCACGACGGGGTCCATCGGGAAACATCTGTCACGCTGGAAAAATGACTCACCTTCGAAGCATAGTCCCGGGTCATCTTCATCAAAGTCGTATTATCTATGGCGGGAAGGAGATGGATACCCTCAGCTACACCTTGCTGCCCGAACGCAGCATCTATCAACCCCCGGTCAGCAAACTCGTCCGTCGACGGATCCGCACCCGGATGCAGGACCGACCTAATCATGGCGGAAAACGCCTCATCAATGCTAGTCTCCGAACTGCTGGGTTGACCGGCCCCGCCTGAGGGACCGGCCTGGACGACCCCCAGCTGAGTAGCCATCAGCCTCCCAGCCTCCTCCATCAGGGCCCTGGCTTGAGCCTCTTCAGACAACTCGGCCAGCCCAAGCGCCAGCCTCCCCAAAATCTTCTTCGAGGGAGCCCCGATCGTGGGACCCCCACTTTGTTGCGCCCCCTCCTTCGACGCCCCTTTCTCGATAATCGCCACTTGTGTCTCCTCCGCAGGCTCAGGCTCCCCCGAAGCCTCGGTCTGACCTGCCTCGCTACTTCCGGACCCCCCTGCAGCGGGACCGAGAAAGAGTTCTCCTTGAACCTCCCCGGCTGCGGCCGCCGCTTCTTCCTCCCCTGCTGGAACCGGTGGCGATCCCACGAAGACAGTAGCCTCCTCGGCGATGGTCCCCTCTTCTAAATCCGCCGCCGTTTCCTCTTTCGAGGGGAAGCGGTCGGACGAGCCATCGGAGCCTCATCGAGCTGTCCGATACCTCCAGCACGAGAGGTTCGGGCACCATGACCGCTCTCCCCGAATCCTCTCTCGCCCCCGGCGCCTCTGCAGCGGCTGCTCCAACGCCCCGGCGGACTCCTTGCGGATGTATGGCCCCTCTTTTTGGGCCGGCCGCTGTCCGCACCACTACCTTCCCCGGGATGCTTCCCTCTCTTCCTCTTGGAGAGGCTCGACAACGCCAACCTTGTGGCTGTCAAACCGGAATTCACATATCAGACCCAAGCGCAGTAATCGAGAAAAATACGCAGCGCAAAAAGGAACTCACCTTGAGGATCCAGAGGGCTGAGCCCGGCTGCGAAGAGAGCCCCCTCTGATAATAGGTCGTTAGCCGAAAACGTCTGTCCATTACGAAGGACATCCAGGTCCCTCTCCTCCTGCGCCGATAAGGTCGGATGCGTCTCCGCATCCCTCGCAACTTCCCCCATCGCCGAGGGAAATCGGAACCGATGTTCCCCTCCACAATCACAAATCGGCTCTTCCACCCCTTGATGGAAGAAGGCTTGTCCGCGATGACATTAAAAGATCTCCGAGGCCCGATAGAGGTCCACTCCGATTTCCTCCCAGGAGTCAAGTGGTAGCAGGTGCGGAAAAGGGGGAGGGTTGCAACAACTTGAATCTGGTGACACATCGAAATGAATCCGACGATGTTCCGCCAACTATTTGGAGCCACCATTGATGGACAGATGTTGTAATGGGTCATGATCTCCTTCACCAAGGGATGGAGAGGAAAACGAAGACCCGCCTTAAAACTATCCTCATAGATAAAGACTCCAGACTCTAATCCCCGGGTAACCCTATCTTCAAGTCCAGGCACCCGCAAAACTACATCCAGGGGCAGACCATACCTCTGGTGAATCCTCCCCAAATCCTCAGCAACGATTTCTGAGGCCACATCTTCAGGACTCATCGCCATCTCGGTCGAGGGAAATCCTGGGCGAAAACGGTGAACGCTGGAGAGGATGAGAGGCCAATGCTCTTCTGAAAACAAGATAAGAAGACGCCGCGAACATGCACACATGTGCGTATATATACATATAGGGCAGCTGTCACTTCGCTTCTCCGCCAAGGAACCGCCCTGGGGAGGCGGGACATCCCATTCGAGGCGTCCGGAATCGCCTCGACAAACCTCCATATCGATCGGGATTCACGGCACGACACAATCTCAACCGTCGCTAGTGGAGGAGCCTTACCTCCGAAGGTACGATGGCCCTATCGCATTAATTAGGGCATCATTGCACGAGCTGTTTAGGCCAAGACGTCCCGTCCAGGGCGCGCCACTTGAGCTTATACTCCCTACGCCCGAACCTACGCTTCGAACTAGGGAGTGGAGGGCATGTGTTGGGGGATAAAATCGTCATTGCATTGATATCCGTGCGAGGCGGCTAAGGCTGACCTCCTCCCGCCGTCTCCTTCCGGGCCTCCGTGGCTCGGCCTCTTCCGGGCCTCCGTAGCTCGGCCTCTTCCGGACCTCCGTAGCTCGGCCTCTTCCGGACCTCCGTAGCTCGGCCTCTTCCGGGCCTCCGTAGCTTGGCCTCTTCCGGGCCTCCGTAGCTCGGCCTCTTCCGGGCCTCCCTAGCTCGGCCTCTTCCGGGCCTCCCTAGCTCGGCCTCTTCTGGGCCTCCGTAGCTCGGCCTCTTTCGGGCCTCCGTAGCTCGGCCTCTTCCGGGCTTCCGTAGCTCGGCCTCTTCCGGGCTTCCGTAGCTCGGCCTCTTCCAGGCCTCCGTGGCTCGGCCTCTTCCGGGCCTCCGTAGCTCGGCCTCTTCCGGGCTTCCGTAGCTCGGCTCCTTCCGGGCCTCCGTGGCTCGGCCTCTTTCGGGCTCCCGTAGCTCGGCCTCTTCCGGGCTTCCGTAGCTCGGCCTCTTCCGGGCTTCCCTAGCTCGGCCTCTTCCGGGCCTCCGTAGCTCGGCCTCTTCCGGGCTTCCGCAGCTCGGCCTCTTCCGGGCTCCCGCAGCTCGGCCTCTTCCGGGCTTCCCTAGCTCGGCCTCTTCCGGGCTTCCCTGGCTCGGCCTCCTCCGGGCTTCCCTAGCTCGGCCTCCTCCGGGCTTCCCTAGCTCGACCTCTTCCGGGCTTCCGTAGCCCGCTGCTACCTAGCGATCCGCGCCCTGACGTCTACCTCCGCGGAACCTGACGCGGGAGAGCTCAAGCAAGGAATCATGTTGAGACGTGGCCTAAGACCTATTGTAACCGCCCCTGGTCTACTCACCCAGATCCCAAGACATCAAGGAGCTTTCTCAGCCGTCGATCCCTTAACAGACAAGGCGTGGATTCTAACGGCCCCACAATGGCCTGATTCTGTCTACCCCCGTATCGTAACAACCTCAGTACCTTCCAGAAGATGCTCAAGTCCCCAGGTGACAGTCTATAAATATCAGATTGGCAGATTCCCTCAGGTACGCGACTCTTGACGCACAAAAACTCTGGAGTCATTCCTCTCTTCCGGCAGCTCGTCGGTGCTCTGCTCCTCCTAAAGCTCCCGATTGGCCGCCCCCTGGAGAGGTCTCCCGGAGAGATCCACCTCCCCACTGTCTGGTTGATCGCCGATTCCTTCCTCACTGACTTGAGCGTCGAAGGGCCTTCCGCGGAGGATCACCCCCGGCGTTCCTTCGCGTGTGGGCTTCCTGTTTTGCAGATCCACCGCACTCCACTCCTTGAGGATCGATCGCGTCCGAGTCGAAGAACGGATCCCGACGGCAACATATATATATATATATATATATATATATAACATACGAAGTTTTCAACAGTCCTATCATAAAGTGGTGGTGGATGGCTGGTATCTGCTCAATCCGGGATAGGGAACCAGTTTTTGTAGAAGCGATGGCCGATGGTTGAATGGTCCGGAGAAGAATCCCGGTTTCCATTAATTTGCCGTCCAGAGGCGGATAGTCTAGAAAGGGACTTGTCGGACTGATATTTTGGAAACCCGAGCACCGGGAAGACTTAAAAGTGGACCAGGGGCATATGGCAAGAGTGTAAGGCTGGCATTTGGATAGGCGTAAAGGCACGCCATTCCCTTGCCTTTATTTGATCGAGAAAAACTTTTGTCCTTACAAAAGGAAGAAGGGAAAATTGTGCGTTTGGGGTCCCACGCACCCTCTCTTCTTCCATTTAAAAAAAATAAATGGCATTTATTTTTGGTCCCAGTTTCTTCTCTTTAGAAAAATTTCTCAAAGAAGAGTACAAAACTAACATTCATGCTTTAATACACTCAGAATAAAGGATCTCCAATAATATATCAATTGAGTGTATTAATGCGCCGAATACATGGTAGTATAATTAATCGAAATGGCGCGATCTTTTTACTAATAGCGTGTTTATAATTAGACAAGCGAGATTCCGACAAAGTTGTCCGAATAAAAAATATATATAAAGAAACAAATCTAGGAGCTCGATGGTCATCATCCAAACGTACAAGGCCATATTATTTCCTCAAATCATCGACACACGAACAGACTGGAGACTGAAGGCTGGAGAGATGCATTCATTCGCCCATTACATAAGAGAGTAACAGCACTACTCGCTCGTATTATTGATTTAACTCAGGCGATCTTGACCTCGATGGCCTTGGGCTTCTTGGGCTCCGGCGGAGGCAGCTTGTGGACGGTGACGGTGAGCACGCCGTCCTGGCACACGGCCGATATGGCGTCGGTGTTGGCGTTGTCCGGGAGGGAGAACCTGCGCATGAACTTGCCCACGCGGCGCTCCATGCGAAGGTACTTGCCCTCCTTGTCCTCCTCGCGGTTGCGCTCGCCGCTGATGACCAGGTTGTTGTCGTCCTCCACCTGGACCTTGATCTCGCCGGACTTGACCCCGGGCAGGTCGACGACGAAGACGTAGGAGGACGGCAGCTCCTTGACGTCGGCCGGTGTGGAGGCCATGGCCTTGGCGTCGCGGACGTAGGTGCGGGTGGGCGCGTTGAAGGCCTTCTCCGTCTCCTCCGGGATGTCCATCAGGTGGTGCAGCGTCGACATCAGAGGGTCGTTCAGCACGAACACCTTATTGTAGTCCATCGCTCAACCTAGATCTCGGATCGTAAGCTCGATTGCTCTCGTTCTCTGTTTCTATTTGTTGCCGGAGAGGAGAGGGACTTTGGACGTTTAAATAGGGATCGAGGAAGAGGGGATTGGAAGAAGAGGATTTGTTCCACAAGCATCGGGAATGGGACAGAAGCTTCTGGGAGATTCTTCCTCTTCGCGCGTCGGGAACGAGATGGAAACTTCTGGGAGGTTCCAAGAGCCTCTGGAATGACATGGCCCATTGACTGTGCCTCGTTCTATCCCCGATGCGGCCGCGTGGGCCAACAAGTAACGTTTCTGACTTTGGGTTGGGCTGTCGTTCAGTACGGGCCTAAGCTTGAGTGGCCTGGATTCATCGAAGAACGGAGGGAAGGTTGGCTCCGAGAGCTGTCTCGTAAGGCCCCTCGCATTATAATATTATAATTATAATTATATTATATTACAATAGTATAATATTATATTATCATAATAAATTTTTATAATACTGAATTATATTGTATTAATATGGAAAATATAATATCAAGCATTTTTTTATGTAGATTAGGAGCATTTTGGTTCTTAAATTTTAAGTCAAAATCATTTCCTAGATAATATTGGATACATAGCTTTATGGACCGATATAAGATCACTGGATTAGGTAATAATTTTATAGATAAGGGTGATATAGGATCACCATCGCATAAGATAATCAAGGTGTAACTAAATATAGTGATTCTATCACTTCATCTGCATCATTGATGATCCATTTAGGATCACTCCATACCACTATAACAAATATGAGAGGAGACCGATGCTAAAAAAGATTTTTCTTGATGCTAATAGCGTCGAAAAAATATATTTTCCTGACGCTTTTTAAAAGTATCGGGGAGGGGGCGGGGAGGAATTAGCCGACGCTTTAGGAGTTAAAGTTTTCAACACTTTAATGAGAAGCGGAAAAATTTTTCGTTTCCCCCTCTTGACGTCACATTTCTCGCCATGGCATCCTTTTAGGTGTCCCAGGAGTCCGTTCACTCTTCTTTCCAATCACCTCCCATCTCTTCTTTCTTCACGGTCTTCATCCACCTGCGTTCACACCGCTTCTCCCCTCCCTCTGCTTCTGTTTCAAAATTCTGACCCTCTTCTGCCTCCTGATGCAGAGAAGCCCCCTCCAATCATCCCAGCTAAAGATGTGGGCCCCCTTCATCTTCTAGATTGCGACGATCGTCCCGAGATTGGGGAGGTGGTGGAGAGCAATTCATTCGGAAAAGAAAAAAAATAATGTAAGAACAAGCTTAAAGATTCAATTTTTAATATATAGGCGGATAATATTTGGGATGGAGTAATAAGCAAAAGATCAAAAAACACATTCGGATAGAGAAAAGGCCAAACCTTGGGAAGTTTGCGAACATCGAAGAGGGAAGGGACGAATGGGCCACGTGCACGGCCAAAATCGTCCCCAGTGCAACTATGATGATGGCGCATGTTAGCAGCCGCCGCATGATGGACAGCTGCTTGTGCTTATCCTGCGCCTCCGCATCCCTTCCCTTCCTTCCTCTCTCGCTCTCTCTCTTTCCCTCTTTGTTGCTGCTTTTCTTCCATTCACGATAAATAAAGAGACGGGGAGCGAGAGAAGACCAATAACGGAGAGCGCATTTCCTTACCGCCAAGCCGAATGCTTTTCTTTATGTGCCTTCTTATTTGCACCAAATTTGAAATTTACTGCAAATTAGAAGGTAAGTCCTCCGGCCTCAACATTCAATTCGAAACCCTTCCACCCATCGATCCCCCAACCGACACCGACGGCCCTAAGGACTTCATCTCCCTCTACATCCAGAGCCACAAGCCTCAGGTCAAGGCTGCACTCATACGATCCACCATCCCTATTGCCGCTCTGGTCCTCGATTTCTTTGCCACAAGCCTTAGGGCATAGGGCTCCCATCAGATCTCGAGCCCCGAGGAAGTGGGCTTATCGTAGCCGATGAAGACGGTGCTGGAGGGGGCGTAGATCGAAGCGAACCGTCAGAGCATCCAAGGAGAAGCTTGGAACCGTAGGTGGCCACAGCCTCGATCCTCGTGGGGCAGCCCTTAAGGAGCTTCACCGTGTTGTAGGCGCTGTGCACCATTATTGCCCTCTCTCTTTCTTTATGGGGCTTCATCCGACAAACCCAAAAGAAACGAGCGGGGATCATTTTATTCTGCTTGAAATTACAATGGCAACGCTTTTAAGAATCCTAACCTCAACACCACTAAAATCCTTCCCAACCCTGATAGGGACGCCTACCTTAAGGAGATCCGGAAAACACTCGCTCCTAGATGCTTGTCAGGACGAGATCCTATGATTTACCACATCCACTTGTCCTCCCTCTTTTTCGATTCCTCAACTCTGCCTTACAAGGTAATACTGCTGAGGTTCATATTTTTGAGAGTTAAAGTAACGTACATTTATGGCATCCTTTTAGGTTCCCAGGATCATCCAATCACCTCCCATCTCTTCTTTCTTCACGGATCCACCTGCGTTCACATTCAAAAACCCTCTTCTGCCTCCGATGCAGAGAAGGCTAAAGATGTGGGCCCCCTTCATCTTCTAGATTGCGACGATCGTAGATTGGGGAGGTGGTGGAGAGCAATTCATTCTAAGAACAAGTTTAAAGTTAATATATAGGCGGATATATTTGGGATGGAGTAATAAGCAAAAGATCAAAAAACACATTCGGATAGAGAAAAGGCCAAACCTTGGGAAGTTTGCGAACATCGAAGAGGGAAGGACGAATGGGCCACGTGCACGGCCAAAATCGTTGCAACTATGATTTGCATGATGGACAGCTTAAATTCACGATAAATACCAATAACGGAGAATTTCCTTACCGCCAAGCCGAATGCTTTTCTTTATGTGCCTTCTTATTTGCACCAAATTTATTTACTGCAAATTAGAATAAGTCCTCCGGCCTCAACATTCAATTCGAAACCCTTCCACCCATCGATCCCCCAACCGACACCGACGGCCCTAAGGACTTCATCTCCCTCTACATCCAGAGCCACAAGCCTCAGGTCAAGGCTGCACTCATACGATCCACCATCCCTATTGCCGCTCTGGTCCTCGATTTCTTTGCCACAAGCCTTAGGGCATAGGGCTCCCATCAGATTCGAGCCCCGAGGAAGTGGGCTTATCGTAGCCGATGAAGACGGTGCTGGAGGGGCGTAGATGAAGCGAACCGTCAGAGCATCCAAGGAGAAGCTTGGAACCGTAGGTTCGATCCTCGTGGGGCAGCCCTTAAGGAGCTTCACCGTGTTGTAGGCGCTGTGCACCATTATTGTATGGGGCTTCATCCGACAAACCCAAAAGAAACGAGCATCATTTTATTCTGCTTGAAATTATGGCAATTTTGAATCCTCAACCTCAACACCACTAAAATCCTTCCCAACCCTCCCGACGATAGTTTTCGTAATTCCTGACATTAGGGGAAAAGAGTTGCCATAGGTAAAATTTGTTGTAGTACTAAACTTAAGGAGTCATTTAGTTCATATAATGATCTTAAATATAAGATTTTCATACATATTACTATGTTTAACAACTAGGCATGCTAATTGAATGATATTTTTTGATTATAATTAAACTCAATAAATATAATTTTTAATTTTAGTGATATAAGATTAATATAAATCATGATAATTAATTCTATTATGAAAGGTGGTATATTTAATTTATACTAGATGTTATTTAAATTTTAATATTATATTAATATTTAATATTAAATAATACAATAATTAATGTTATATTTTGCTTAAATGATTGATATTTATGACCTTGCATATTAAATTATTATAAATTACTGATTATACAAAGATTTTAATATTATTATAATATATATTGTATTTAATAGTGATAGTTATAATATCTAAATATCAAGCTTAAAAGGATAAACTAAAATTTGGCAAGAGGCTAAGGATGAAGAAGCTTTAAAAAATATAGGGATACAAAGAAAGAAGCTAAAAAAATGGTAAGTAATACCAAACGTATAGCTTATGATGATTTATAATAGATTAGATACGAAAGAAGGTGAAAAGACTATATAAACCAGCAAAACTAAGAAAAAAGAAAATAAAAGATCTTGATTATATTAAATGTATTAAGAATGAAGATGAAAGAGTCTTAGTAAAAGAATACGAGATAAAAGAACGATGAAAAAGTTATTTAAAAAAATTAAATAAAAATAATTTATAAATTTAAGGATAGAAGGACATAATCCTAGAAATAACAAATGAAAATAATTTTTTTTATATATTTAGCATGCTTGAGATTAAAAAGACTTTGAGTAAAATAAAAAATGCAAAGGCATGAGGATTAGGTGCGATTCCTATTAAAGTTTGAAAAGGTTTAGAAGAAATCGAAGTCATGTGGTTAACTAATTTATTTAAGAGGATTGTAATAACTAAAAGAATGCTAGATATTTGGATAAAAAGCATATTAATGTTCATATAAAAAATAAAGAAGATATTTAAAACCATGCAAATTATAGAGGGTTTAAGTTGATGAGTCATACAATAAAATTATGGGAGAAAGTAATAAAAAATTGAATAAGAGCTAAAACTTTGGTGTTAAATAATCAATTTAGATTTATGCCTGGAAGATCGATCATGAAAACTATTTATTTATTAAGAAGATTGATAAAGAGGTATAGAAAAATAAAAAAGATCTTTATATGATTTTTATTAATTTAGAGAAAGCAGAGTACTTAGAGAAATAATATGTTAGGTTTTAGAGAAAAAAGAAATTACCAAAAGATACATATAATTGATAAAAGATATGTATGATAGAGCAATAACTATTATCAAAATAATAATAAAAAATCTATGAGTTTCAAATTACTACAGGTTTACATCAAGGATCTGCTTTAAGTCCATATCTTTTTATATTAGTTGTGGATGAATTAATCAAATATATTCAAGATAATATCCCATGGTGTATATTATTTGCAAAGATATAGTGTTGATTGATGAAGCTAAATATGGAGTAAATGCTACGCTAGATATTTGGAGAGAGGCTTTGAAATTTAAAGGTTTCGAGATTAGTAGAGCTAAAACTGAATACATAAAATATTATTTTAGTGAAAGTAGAAATATAAAAGAAAAGATAATTAAGATTGCAAGTAAAGAGATATTAAGGAGTAAAAAATTAAGTATTTGAGATCAATTGTCCAGCAAAAAGGTGAAATAGATGAAAATATGAATCATAAGTTGAAGGGGGATGAATTAAGTGAAGAAGTGCTTCGAGAGTATTATATGATCGATGCATCCTATTAAAATTAAAAAAAAATATAACATCGTTATTAGACCAGCTATGCTATATGGAACAGAGTGTTAGGCAATACTGAACAACATGTAAATAAATTAAGTGTAACAGAAATGTGCATGTTAAAATGGATATATGGTAAAACTTTAAAAGATAGAATTAGAAATAAACATATACGAGAAATGATAGAAGTAGTCCCAATCAAAGATAAAATGAGAGAAAATCGATTAAGTTGGTTTGATACATACAATGAAGACCTTTAGATGCTCTAGTTAAAAAAGTAACCTTTTAATAATTTATGGTCATGATAGAGATAGAGGTAGACCTAAACTAATATGAAAAAAATAATTAAAAAAATATAACTATTTATATTTGGGATATCAACTTAGTCGTGAATAGAGCAGAGTGAAGGAAGCAGATTCATGTAGCTGACCCTATTGTAGTTGAAAAAGCTTAGATGAGTTGACTTATAATATTCAAATATATATTTTTAAAATCAGTTCATAAAGAATCTTAATTTTTATTTAAATATTTCATATTCTGACAAAAAGAAAAGAGGGACACTTAAAAATTTAAATAAAATTTAAAAACATAGTAAACTAATCATCGTACTTTATTATTGTTGAACAAACATTGTAATCTTTCGTTCTTATTGTGATTACGAAATGTAAAATTTTTAGAAATATAATTGTTGATAATTATTATGGCGAATGAAATGCCACCTAAGAAT
>UESW01000709.1:0-24846 GCA_900491605.1 Calamus simplicifolius | reverse complement strand
GATCCATATATTGAGTAAGTGTATACTTCAATGCTAAATTGGAAATTTAATTTAAATTACAATATACCATAATATTTAATTGCTAACATTAGTTTTCATCCTTTTCATCCCATAAGGATGTTTTGTGATAGACAACGACAGATGAATCCCGACATCAGTCAAGTTGCAATTGGGCAGAAATTAGAAACGGAGTTTGCTTACTGGTTTTATGAATTTGTGAGTAGTATCACTCAATCAATTTCGATAATGGCTTTATTTTTTGAATTGGATGTGAATAGCTTATTAATTTATAGGTCAACGGTCCATGGTCCACAACCGACAATATTTTCATTAAATGTCTATCGCAATGGCCATTGAAGACCGTAACAACCTCTACTGGCTATTTTGTAAATGGGTACAAATTTCAGATTGAACGATTAGCAGCTTCAAGAGCACGCAGAACTGGGGCGTGTGTTAAAGGAGAAAGTGTTGGAGCAAATATGCAGGATTATTATGGAAAGTTAGTAGAGGTGGTTGAAGTTGAATATCCCGGTTGGCCTATGAAACGAACCGTATTGTTTCGTTGTGATTGGTTCGATCCGATAGTTCCTGTGGGCAAAAGGGTTCATAACGACTACAATTTGGTTGAAGTGAACCATCGACGAAGATTGCAGAAATATGACCCATTCATCCTTGCATCCCAAGCTCAGCAAGTCTTTTACTGCGGATATCCAAGTTTGCGCAACGACAAGCGAGATTGGTGGGCCGTTTCTAAAATCGTCCCACGTTCAACAATCGTATTAGAGGAGAGTTCATCAAGTCAATCAGCCGAGTGCCCTGCATTTCAAGAGGATGAGATGGAAATGCATGCAATTGAGGATGACACAAGGGCTCCTGAAACATCACTTAGAGATCCAAATGGTGATGTCCAAGAAATTGCGGATGCAAATGTTCGGTTTCCTTCCGATGATAATGAAACTGATCGCAATCCGATACGGCATCGGATGTTGAACCAACATTTCACGAAACAAATGACACCGATTAAACATAGAGGTTTTTTAAAATTTAACTTTTTTTTATAAGTGTTAAATTTTACATAGTCAATCATTAATCGTAATTTAATTGTGTGAATCTTTAGTATTTTCAGTATGACGGGCAGAGGTAGATCTACCGACGACAGACGGAGTGAGCAGGGACGTAGCCCTGCTACATCAGATCACATGAGCGTCGGAGATGGAGAGTTTGGATCTCCAGCAGTCGCACAGCCTTCGATCTCTCCAGCAGTATTACCATCCAGCCGATCGGCACATACCTCCGAGAGTTCTTCCACCATCGGCCGCACTGTACTTCGACTTGATGCTCAGGGGATGTAAGTATATACTAATTAAAAATATATGTTTATGTTTTTAAGTCAATTACTTATAAACATGCATTTTTTTAACAGATTCATTGAGCAGCATCATGTATCCAGCCACATCAGCGCCGTATTTCAGAGGCGTGCAGATCCCAGTGGCTACGATTGGCGCCACGTATCTCCAGCCACGAGGAGTTTTATTTTTTTTGAGTTTCAGGTAAACTTATTAAATACAATTTATCACTGATATAAAATTTCTTAAACTTAATAAATTCAGAAACTAACTGTTTATTTTAATGCAGAAAAAGTTTACGTGGGATCCTGCCAGCCATGATGCCATTAGGGCAGCATGGGAGGCTCTGACGGACGCCGATACTCGACATGCTTCATCGTTGGAGGTCATCGGGTCAGCGTCCTGCGCACGTGCCAGAGGGTATTTGGCACGAGTGGCAGCAGGCCTGGGTGTCCGATGGCTGGCGCAGGAGGTCCGCATCAGCCAGCACGAACCGCCGATCTGAGAAGGGCGGTCCTGGCACGGGTCTCTCCCGCCATACTTCGGGCTCCATTTCGATTCAGGAGCACAGACGGCGTATGGTAAGAAAACATAAATATTTTAATTACTATTTTAGTTATTTACAAATATTTGTATTAATATCTTTTTTTTTTGTTATAGTCTGAGCAGGAGGGCGGAGATCCTGGTGAGTTTCGTCTATTCAGGGCGACACACCAGGAGGGACGGTTCCTGGGTCGACACGCGATCACGGGAGGTTGCGGTAAGAAATTAGATTTATGTAGTATCTGTTTAATTTCTAAAATTTTATTTCGAGAAATTTATTAACTCATTTATTGTTGATTTCATAATTTCAAGACACGAGTCGAGGAGCTTCGCTTCCAGGCATCGCAGGTCGACTCTACTGATGGGGAGATGCCCATCGAACTCTCAGCAGAGGAGAGTCGGCGTGTGTTTTTGGAGGCTGTTGGTGCCCAGCCACGAACCGCAGGGTCTATGGTCTGGGCACTAGAGCTTCTACATATTTTCCCCATCAGGCTTCCAGCTCGCGAGCTTCTGGTGATCTTCCTCCCGAGCGGTTACACGACCTTCGCAGATCTATTGCAGAGGAGGTTCCCCAGGAGGTCGAGCAGGATTTTGAGGATTGTATGCGAGGCCGGGATCAGGAGATTGCAGACATGCGAGATGAGATGCATTATTTACGGGATATGGTTAGCCGCTTGTCGCAGAGTCTTCAGCCTCCACAGCCTTCACGTGATCGCCCAGATTCTTGATGTATTTTTCTTTTCTTTTTTTATGTTGTAAAAACTTCAAAATTTTAATATATGAATTATTTTTAAAAATTTATTATTGTTTGGATTGAGTGAAAAATGTTTCTATCAATATTTAGATTTAACGAAATTTATTAACCGTTTTAATTTTTAATCTTTTATATTTTTTAAAAATTTAATTTGCGACGCATTAGCGATTGAAATTGCATCGCTAATATTTTTAAAATATTATTATTAAATATTACGACACAATGACCTGGCATCGCAATAATTTAAAAATAAATTTAATAGCGACGCATTAGCGACTAAAATTGCATCGCTATTATATCTAAAATATTTTTAATAAATATTACAACGCAATGACCTTGCGTCGTAATATTTTAAAAAAAATTTTATTTACGACGCATTAGCGACTCAAATTGCGTCGCTATTATACCAAAAATATTATTATTAAATATTGTGATGCAACAAATGCATTGCAATATTGCAACGCAATTTAGTACGTCGCAATATTAAATAATAATTTTTAATATTAAAAATTAATTTTAAAATGTAACGACGCATTTGGATGCGTCGCAATATTGCGACTCAATGTTGCGTCGCAGAGAGTCGCAATATTGCGACAATTGCGATAAATGGGTATTGCGACGGACATCTGAGCGACGCCGTCATTGCGTCGCAATAGCATGTTTAGCGATGCAATTGCGATGCATTTGGCGTCGCAATATTTTATTTCTCTTGTAGTGTCCTGAATGGTGAGAAAGTTGATGAAACTCATTTTGTAAATAAATAGAAAGTTTATGAAAAGAAGAAGAATGTATATAGCTATATGTTTGGCAACACTTCTACTTTTATACATTCAATCTACAGTTTGCTATAAAGGCTTGTGATGGTAAACAAAAGAGCATCTCAGTCCCTAAAATGTTGTTTGTAGTAGAAAGGTAAACATCAAGGATAGTAGACTTGGCCCCTATATTTATGGGCGAACTCAAGGCATGCCATGCTAAAAGGGCTGCTATACATTGCCCATGTGACAAACAAATTCCTATTGAGGTGTTTAAAGAGTTTCAGAATTATTTGAAGTTTGAGTGCTATTGAAGGATTTATGATGCAATAAAGCTATGTGGATTGGGTCATCAGAGGATGATGCATGCCTAAGGGTAGGATAAGAGGCCTTGGCATACAATCTTCAGGGCTTGATGATATAAAATGCATGAAAGAATGCAACATCTATTTTTCATGTAACATCAACTCAGCTGTTGTACATTTGGCTTATAAAGGTCCATTTGAACAAACATCATGCTACCTACGTCCTCGTTTCTAAATCATCGAGAACCTGGAACTTGTGAATCATGTTTAACACTTAGCTATATATCAACTCCATTCAACTATATTTGAATGATGACCATCCCAAAAACCATTTTAATATAGGTGAAGTTAGTTTTTTTATTATTTTTTAAGCATAGGAAAACATCATAATGTAGAAATATTTTTTGCGGAACCACATGTTACCATGCGCATGGCAAGATTCGCTGCAAGAAAGTAGTGATTTCTCAAATATTTTAAATACTTTATTTTTATGGAAATTTAATAAAATCTTTTAAATAAAACCAATTTAGACTATGGAGAATTTCAAGTACCCCTTTGAGAGGAAAGAGATTCATGCGATAAAAGTTTTGCCAAATAATTTATTTGAGCCAACAAACTCACCACCAACCCAGTGCAAGAAGAAGTTCTAAATTTTGGACTAGATCATTCATATCACATAGGTTTTATTTTGCAAAAAAACCTTGAAATCTATCAATCTGTTTGCACCAGGCAAAAAAATGCATCAACAAAGCATAAAACAAAAAGTCCCATTCTCTTATAACAACATGGATAGATTGTTATATTTTTGCATCAATGCTACTATAGTAAGGATAGAAAGATTAATAATAGTATTGCAAACTCTTTTATTACTAGATTGTTAGGCATGAGCAGAAGCTTAATAACAAAGAAGAAAAAGAAGCCTCATCATGAATGAAGGATTTGTTTACTCGACTAGACATCGACTTGGTCCCCAATGTAAACTTGTAATCTAATAGCTCACAACAAAATGTTGCAGTATAATGATAGAAAAATTTGCATTGGATTTTTTATTTTCAAGTGTGGAGAAAGTGAAAGCCAGAAAAGCAAAACATATTCAAGAGTGTCTTATATTTGTTTAGGTTTTGATCTGAATCCAACTATCTATATTTTGGCTATCATTAATTTTTTATCCCATAGAAGGAATAATTCTTTCTTTGGTGCAGCTTTGGTACAGCGAGCATGTTTGATTTTGCATTTCTGAAATAATTTTGGTATCTCGTACATTTTCACTCATGGCCTACTGATGAAGAAGCATTTAACATTAGGGAGGAGTATGAGATGCAACATGGATAGGGCATTGGTGAGGTATAGCACATAAATGTGGCATTTGTGAGGTATAGCACATAAACATTTATGTGGAAATAAAAAAATCTTTAGAACTTTGTAAAATCTACATCATTTTTATTTTCACAATAGGTTATTATGAAATTGTATTTGCCCAAAAAAAAGCGGAACCTCTTTTTGTTTGGCAAGGATTGGAATGTACTAAAGACAATGATGAAGACCGTAAAGTATTATAAAAGAAATTGAATGGCTCGATATGTTACCCATCCAAATTTAATTAAGAAATAGAAGGTATAGTTTGCTGATTTTCTTGACCATATCCATCCAAGATAGGTTTCAATTTCGAGGGATGATATCATGGAAGATGTTTCAAAAATG
Organism: Calamus simplicifolius; assembly: GCA_900491605.1. NCBI lineage: Eukaryota > Viridiplantae > Streptophyta > Magnoliopsida > Arecales > Arecaceae > Calamus > Calamus simplicifolius. The sequence continues at coordinate 19,442 of UESW01000709.1, read as the reverse complement.
AATGATAGCCCAAGAATAAAAAATAAAGAAGCTATAATGCATGGTCATTTTGAATTCCTCGAGGTAATTTAGACTCTATAAAGTTTTATTTTTGTAGATGTCATATTTATTAAATGTATTTAAATTTACTCTCTATCTTAGTTTCTCTAAAGGTACTTATATTTGTGAAAGGAATAGGGATTTACTTGCGCTATTTTACGATGTATGTATGATTTGAAATGACATCAACTTTGTACAAGGAGAAAAGTTGATCAAGGAATATCCACTATGAGAAATAAAAGAGTTGATAAAGATAGAGTAACATGCTTTACTATTTAATAACATAGCAAAGAATTGTAAGTAACTTTAAGCCAACATAGGGCCTAAGGCCCTCCAACACCTTTTCAGCATTTTCTACTAGTGTAACATCTTTCTCATGACAATAACTATGATTCCAGTGAACCATATCCCAGCATAACATTAATGAGCAATGGTTGTGTTTGGAATTAAGATGTGCTTCTTTAGCATCTGTTGCATCCCTCATGTTCTTTAGATTATAGAGCTCTAGTCGACCACTAAGATTTAAACCATTCGACTCGTCTATATGCCTTCCATTCTCATTGCCCACAATATATTTTGTTAATATTTGCAGGCTTCTCAATTAACTTCCATTCAAATTTTTGAGCCATGCAGTTTTGGCTTACTAACGAATTAATTGAACCGACAGGTGGATTTGAGGCATTACAGGCAGCCCACCACATTTCTTGACAATAACCTTGCCAATGCTTATCAGATTTTATGGTTCTTCTAATCCCTCTTCAATTGCTCTCTTCTTAAACAGTGTCCAAGAATCATTCTCATTCAAAAGATTTCGGTAATGGTTCAAATTCTTTGGGTAATGAGGGGTGAGTGTGCACATTATGGATGCTATTTCCTCACTTCTTGAAGTCACAATAATCTTACTCCCTTCTTTACCTATTTCGAGCAAGGTTTTCAATCCATTCCACTTTTGCCAATCATTCTTGTAAACATAATCTAATACAAGAAAATACCTTTTTCCACTTAAAAGTTCTCGAAAGCGGTGTTGTAACAACTCCATGGTTGTTTCGGCATAGTCGTTCTTTGTAGCTAAAGTTATTATTGCTTTAGCAAGTTTTACAGCTTCAAACTCATCTGCACACAGACCCATATGAGCGACTGGAAAATGCTTCTCCACCCTCTTGTCTTTATAAATCAATTGGGCTAGTGTGGTCTTGCCTAGACTGTTGGACCTGGTGCGGTGCTATCAAGGCTCAGGTTGGGCTAATTTGTATTAGGTTGAGTGTGGGTTCAAGTGTTGAGATTAAATCAAATTACGGGTGTACATGGACTTGGAGATTAGTTTAATCCCATTGGGTTAGTCCATGAGAGTTTTTGTTGAGTCTGGGCCTGGTCCACTTGGTGGATGTATTTAAATCCTGATTTTTAGGATTTGGATGGAATAACATAGATTCTTTTCTTTCAAAAAATTTCTTTCATCATCTTCTCCATCTTGAGGCAATTTATCGCTACACCAATATGATCATTGGCAACAAAGGGTAAAAGCCTAGGGTACTTCTCCAGCGAGGTTGATCCCATTGCTGTTCATTAAGTTCTAAACCCCAATAGTTGGTATCAGAGCCAGACTCAGAAAGAAGTTATTTGAAGATCTTCAAGGGCTAAAAAATTTCAGCAAGGTCTCATCAGGGTACTCTCTATTTTTTAGAATATTTTGTGCTATTTTTGATTGAGATCTAACCATGGATAGTAGCATAAAATTAGATTTTAAAAAGTTTGATGGAAAAAAAGTTTCTTTATATGGAAAGTCTGGGTAGAGAACCTTCTTGTGTAGCAGGATTTAGAACTGACTTTGAAGGAAAGGCCAGATGGAATGACAGATAAGCAGTGGATGTCGTTGGAGAAGAAAGCATGTTTAGTGATTAGAGGATATTTGAAAGATTTAGCCATTTATTCAGTGCTGAAGGAAAAGACCTCGAAGGGACTCTGGTCAAAGTTGCAAGCCCTCTATATGGGAAAGAATATGTGCAATAAGTTGATATTAAAAAAGTGCCTCTATAGCCTTTGAATGTTAGAAGATGGAGATGTGTTGGGCCACATCCAGGTATTTGACCAGATGAGCAATGAATTGCTGAATGTTGGGATCAAGATGGAGGAGAAAGATAAAGCACTTTTGCTATTGTGTTCACTGCCCACATCACATGACTCATTAATCATGATGCTACTCTATGGGAAGAAGACATTGTTCTATGAAGATATTATCTCGATGCTTCGAACGAATGAGCAGAGGGAGAAAATGATTAAGAAAGCTATTTTCCAGAAGGGTTTATCAGTTGGGGAAGGGTCAGGCAAAGTCAGGGACAAGAGTAATCCTAAGGGATGGTTAAAGTCCAGAAAGGCTAAGTGCTACAAGTGTTGTGAGATAGGATATTTTAAGAGGGATTATCCTAAGAGAAAAAATCAGAAGAAAAAAATGGAGGATCTAAATCTGTGAGTACAGTTGCAGGCCAGGAGGTGAAGGATGATCTCTTTGTGGTATCAGATGGTCACAAGCACAACATAGAGATGTAAACCTTGGATTCAGCTTATTCTCATCATTACACTCCCAACAGATCGTGGTTCAGCACTTACACAGAGGTTGATGAGGGGTGTGTACCTCTTGGAGATGATCACCTTTGTAAGGTGGCAGAGATTGGCACAGTGAGGGTGAGGAGGTTTGATGGCATGGTGCGTACTCTTATAAGCATGAAACATATCCAAGAACTCAAGAAATATCTGGTGTTACTGGAATACCTATAGCAAATTGGATATAGCTTCAACAATCATGCCATGAGTGAAGTTTTGAACATCTCCAATGAAGCTATGGTGGTGATGAGGGAGAGAAGACTGGAGAACAACCTATATAGGTTGGAGGGCTTTGTGGTGACCGAAAAATCTAAGACAGCAGCTACGGAATAAGATACTCGGGATGTGTACATGATGTGGCATTACTATCTGAGCCACATGGAAGATAGGGGGATGAAAGAACTAAGAAACAAAGGACTATTTTCAGACCTGAGTGGTGGAGATATGAAGATATATAAGCCATGTCAGATGAGAAAGCAGAGAAGAGTGCAGTTCTGATTAGCACAGCTAGGAGTGCAGAACCCCTAAAGCTAGTACACATGGATGTCTGGGGATCAGCCCCGATTTTTGCAAGGAATGGAGCCAGATACTTCTTGACCCTGATAGATGATTTCTCAAGGAAGCTATAGGTCTACTATATGAAGGAGAAATCGAAGGTCTTCATCAAGTTCAAAATCTGAAAGGCTAAAGTGGAGAAGGAGAGGAGTAGGAGTGTGAAATGTCTAAGGTCAGATAATGGCAGGGAATATACCAACAGAGAGTTTCAAAGATTTTATAAGGAGTAGAGCATCAAAAGACACTTCTCAGTAATGAAAACTTCTCAATAGAAAGGGATGGCTAAGAGGATGAACGGAATATTGTTGAAAAAAGCAAGGTGCTTGAGGCTACAAACATGGCTTCCAAAGATGTTCTGGGTTGATGCAATAGATGTAGCCAACTACTTGGTCAATCAATCACCGTACACCAGGTTGGATGGAGGCATTCCAAAGGAGATATGGTCTGGAGGAAAGACAAGCCTCAACCATCTAAGGATGTTTGGATGCATGGTGTATATGCATGTTGGTGCTGGAAAGTGGAGTAAGTTGGATGCTAGGTTAAAGATGGTGTTCTTGAGCTATCCACGTGGAATCAAGGCATATCGGCTATGGGACCCCTTGGAGAAGAAGGTTGTCATTAGCAGGGATGTGAATCGTCGATGAAAACTCGATCCTCCAGAGCAGGGATGGTACAAATGCACAGCAGGGATGACAGGAGGTGGAACAAAGCAACACTAGTCAGATGACCTTCTACACAATTATGCCATTTGCTAGTGGACCAGGAGGATTTGAAATTAAAATGGAGAGAACTAATAGAGGGGTCAGTGTAGGGAGAAATAAACTCCGAGCATACATATTTTAAAATTTGATAACTGTTATCAATGCGGAAACTAAAAGATTACATATTAATCTATCTAATATGCATCAAGATCATATCTTTGCCTTATATATAGGATCGCTTGATCTAAAATATGCATATAAATAAAATCATCAAGATCATATCTTGATCCTCAAGGTAAGAAGTTGTACTTCTTGCCTTGAATCATGCCTTAAGATCTAGGGATCATATCACTTACCTTAAGGGCAGTTGGTAAATCCTTTTATGCTCTGCAGCCGTTCAATCGCCGGCCTCTAGTATCGTCCACGCGAAGCCCGAATGATCGATTTGGAGTGCTAGCTCGCGAAAAATAACTTTGCTGATCTTGAATCCTCCCACTTGAATCTTCCTCCAAGATCCACCACGCTTCCGCTAACACCAGAATCACCAGGATTTTCATTCTAACCTTTTAGAATTCAATCCACGACATATCGTGTGTTGTTATTCTGTCTAATCTGGTGAGGATGTCCTCTATTTATAGTCTCATTTTAGCCAGCCCATTGAATTCTAATATTTAGAATTCCGCCGTTCGGTAAAAAGCAAAGAGACACCGAACCAAAGAGGCGGCGTTTGGTTAATTCCAAAGTTCGGTGAAAACCAAAGAGGCGCGTTTGGTTAATTCCGACGTTTGGTGAAAACCAAAGAGTCGCAATGTTTGGCTAATTCCGAGAGGTACATGAATTCCAACACTTAGAATTCCAACGGGAGAAGATTAATGTCAGGCATTAAATTCTATATGAGAATTTAATCTCTCATGAGATGAGATTTCAGCCATCTCATCATGTGAGATCTTATGCGAGAGGTTTGGGTTCAGGTTATGGTTTAATCTGATCTGAATTTATTGGACTGAACCCACATAGATCATGGTCCTAGCCCAAATCAAATTTGGCTAGTCCTGAATCTATTTAAATCCAAATCAAGTCTAATTTCAAATCAATATTTGAAATTGACTAGTCCTTCTAATACTTAAACCAAATTGAATCTTATTCACTTGTACTTAACCCAATTGAGATAATTCAATCAATCAAATTGATTAATTAAATCATATACGATTCTCAATCGTTGATCAGCAAATAGATCATCCTAGGAAACTTCTATGTGTGACTCTCTAGGTTCGAACCTAAGCCGGTAGCATAGAAACAACTTTCTATACTAATCGATGTGCCCATCTAGCAATGGAACCCGACGTCCGGATAGGTCGAAGAGTTGCCGAGCAAACTCCAAGAACCCTAAGAAACAGTTACCGTATAATTCATCCTCTTGACCACAAATGCTAATGATGGCTTAAGAGCCTGTCAACTCTAAATAGCAAATCCATAAAGTGATTTCAATTTTAGTGATCATGTGACTTTCACATGAAGTGCCTTGGCCAAGGTCTTGCTAAATTGAAACACAAGCATTTCTCCTTTTAACGGGATAGGTCAAATTCCATCTTGATCCATAACTGACTACCACAAGTACTTGACTGCACCCAGTAACCTTTCGTAGCTGGATTAGAAATCCAGGTGGTCCGGCACCTAAGTACAATGAGTTGCTTGTAAGCCACTGGTTGTGATCTTCAGGTCTGAAGGATACTTATACCTATATCTTCTCGGATTAACTCTTGACAGTAGAGTATCCAGAAATGAGTCACGTTCGGTGAAATATACTCCTACACTTTCACCTGTATGTCATACCAGTGTCTCTACACTCCTTGGTTAAGAGGACAACCAACAAATCTGATATACAATGTCCTATAATTGATAGTACTATGGCCCTGTCATAGTATATCATTTGGTCGCGAACTCTTTTAAGGACCTTCAAAGATAAATCCTCCTTTATCGTGAAGGAAGATCCTGAGGGCTTCATTACCATTAGGAGTTTTAAGAAGATGTAATGAATAAACTGCCAAATAACTTTTATTAATATATCAATTTATATACAATTTACATTAGCACAATCATCAAATGATTGGCTTTAGGATACAATTCCCAACAGTCAAAAGTCAGAAAGTTTAGTAGGATGCAGCTGGATAGAGGACTCAACAAGAAGTAGCTGGGCAGGGGACTAATACTGGGATCGCATCGCACAGGCCTAGGAGGAACGTACGACCATCAGTTAGATACGGCTTTAAGAATTGATGTCATATGCCCTGGTGACATTGAATGGAGACCTTTACACCTATGAAACGGTTGTAAAGAGCAAGGATAGCCAGGACAGAGATAGGTGGGTCCAAGCTATGACAGAAGATACAGGCTATGGCAGAGGAGATGCAGTCTCTCCACAGGACTAGCACATGGCAGTTGGTCAGTTGCCACAAAGAAAGAAACTCATTGGTTGCAAATGGATTTATCAGCGCAAGAAAGGGCCTTTGAAGCAAGGGGTATCAGAAACAAGGTAGGACTAGTGGCCAAGGGATACTCTCAGAAGGAAGGCATCGATTACATAGAGCTGATGAAATAAGGTAGAGTGAAGCTGATGAAGGTATACATCAAGAAGAATCTAGTAGAGGTACTGACCAAGGTTTTTTCATAGGATAACTTTTGTTGGTATTGCAGCTGATGGACACAGCGGACATGCTGAGGCCTTGAAAACACCAAGGTGAAGATTGTTGGGCTTGGTGTGGTGCTATCAAGGCCCAGGTTGGGCTAATTTGTATTGGACTGGGTGTGGGTCCAAGAGTTGAGATTAAATCAAGTTATGGTTGTACATGGCTTCGGGATTAGTTTAATCTCATTGGGTTAGTCCATGGGAGTTTTTGTTGAGTCTGGGCCTGGCCCACTTGGTGGATGTATTTAAACCCTGGTTTATAAGTTTGGATGGAATAACACATATTCTTTTTTTTTTCAAAAAATTTCTCTCATCATCTTCTCCATCTTGAGGCAATTTATTGCTACACCAATCTGATCATTGGCAACAAAGGGTAAAAGCCCATTGTACTTCTCCAGTGATGTTGATCCCGTTGCTATTCATCAAGTTCTAAACCCCAACACAGATCGCCTATGCCAACCATGGGAAGGACTACACATTCTGGCTATTTTCGTGATCAAGTAACAATTTCACTATTTCCTGGATTGGCCAGGAAAAGTGCCAAGCTTGTGGGAAAACAAAATTATTGGTAGTGGTATGATTAAAAAAACAGCTTCTATATGATTCTCCTTAAAAATATTTAAAGCAACCAAAGAGGATGTCCAAAAAATGAATAAACATCTCAATCTTTCGATTGTTTTTGGTACATCAAGCAGAAGTATTGTCACAAGACTTTGAATACAATATTTTATTTTAAAAAACATCAAATACACAAGGTTCAGAGAAAATAATCAACACAACATAGAGTGCCAAATGACATTTTCTAAAAGAGAATTAAGATCATCTCCTCTTACCTTCCCTCAAATGCTTCAACACAGCAAAGGCAAATCCATCAAGAAGATTCAGGTGAAGCAGCCTGATTACTGTAAATCTGAAAATCTTTGAAAAGCTTATCCAAGGCATTACATGTCGTTCCTCCTGACACAGGATTGAGAATAGCAAGAACTTCTATGCGGATATGATTGAGGAGGAACATGATTGATAACAGCAAGAACATCTATGCGGATATGATTGACAAGAATGCTGCTGGTAGCATGATCCCGAAGCTAAATTTGTTGTTCATCTGACATAGCTGAGGGAAAAAAAAATAAAAGGAGAAAATGAATAGAAGATTCTGATGTTTACGCATCCAGCTCGCACATCACCTCCGGACCCTGAAAAAAAACTTGTGAGAATAATGAATCATTCATGATAATTTGTGTGAATGGTGTAGTATAGCTACCATCTCAAGAAGCCGGCACAATTTAAACTCAGGGTCTGCTTTAGTGAAGTTAACCATGCTGCTAGATTCCTTCAACAGAAACAAGTATATGACTGAATATAGATAGTTTTGCTCGTTATTTGTATTCATTTAACGGTCACTATGACCGAATACATTTAAATGTAGAAAATTATCAAGAAAAGAGAGGGAGATGGGATGGTACCTGGAAAGCACATGGATGACATTATTTAATTTTTCAAAGCAAGGAAAGGAAGGAAGGAATGTGCTCCTTTCTGATATTGTTTCTAAATTGGGATTCGTGAAAGCCAGTATAGTCCTCTCCTGCACTGTCTCTCTAGGTTGGGGCATCCTTCAATGGCCAGTGCGTGAAGGCGGCGAGTCGTTTGAGGCCTTCCGAAAGTGATGACAACAGGGGAATGCTGAATATGAAGATGCTGAAGTGCAGTAAGGCCCTGCATACCTTCTAGCAGATATGCATATTTTGATGTATGTATCATACTGAGCATTAGGCAGCTATGGGGCTGATCACCCTTTAGACTGTGCTGTAGCATGAGCATTGCACACTACTATTGAGCCGACATCTTTTTGCAATTCGATCGTATGATGAACCCCAAAATCAGGGATGAGTGCACGCTTGACCAGGCCAGTGGGCAGGTTGTAAGCAGCCCGTGGGGCATGAATCATAGCTCAGTGGAGCTGGTTACTATATATAGCCCATGGGGACAGAGGAAACCCGAGGTTTCAGGGTTAAGGAACAAAGTACTTTGCTGGATGAACCGCACAGTTAAGGTGTGCTATTTCTGCGAGGATCCTATTGTTAGTCACGCACTCGATGAGAGTACACCTGCAGGAGGGCAACTGTAGGGTGGTACCTTAGAGGCATTGCACACACAGCCCAATATCATGAGATTTAAAAGCATATATTATGATTTAAAAAGGGCTAGTAGGCCAAGTAATTATCCCAGGAAAAAAGTTTACATGAGATGCCAGTGGACAGGCAGATCCCAATGGGAATCTAGAATTTAATAAAGAAAGTTTGGGCTGTAGGAAAAGAATGCATATCTTCATATTGTAATGCATGGATTTTTTTTGTCTTAATGAGTTATCTTTCAATGAAAGTTATTATAGAGTATTTCAGTACTAGTATATTATTTGAAGAATAAGCTACATTTTACTTTATCTGATATCATGTTAAAAATATACTTTGATTTATACAAGCTATATTGTATCAGCATACGGTTGAAAATGTGATGTTATGGTTCTCTATTTCTCCATGGTTAGATGGCTATCCAATCACTGAGACTTAGGTCTCACCCCTCTATGATTGATATTTACTTTCAGATCAATGAGTATTCCTGCCAGGATCAAAGGATAAGCAGGATCGGACCCTTAGATGGTGAAGCTTGCTTGGATGCAAGGGTGTATAGATGATAGCCTTGTATATTGAGATAGTGTGGAGTGACATTTGTATATTTGTATATGTGTATGTGTATAGTGAGATTTGGTGATGTATCTTAGACTCTTTTGAAATGAAGGAAAGACTTGCCTTTTTGAAGAAATTATGAGTATAATGTTAGTATAAGTGATTATGCTATCGATTGTGAATATGATCTTATTTTCTGTCTGAGAATGTCATAGAAAATATTATCTGAGCAGGTTGATGCTTAGTGTTGATTTGAGTGATGTGCATATATATTTGAACTGATAATAAAAAGTTTTTTTTAGCATGATGTATTTTTGAGTGTCTGCCGCTTATGATAATTTATTGGAGTTTTCTGGCTCTTTATGGAGTGCTACATAAAGACTAGTAGAACTCTATCCGATTATCATGTGTGCATGTGTGCTGTCGGTGGCCACAGAGAGAACGGAGTGCTGACATGCTGTGCCATAACCATTTGATATCATCAAGAGATCCCTTTTGATTTTTTCTCTTAGGATAATTCCTTTTAAAATGTCTAACTTACCACACTTGTAGCACTTAGCCTTTTCAGACTTTAACCATTCCCTAGGCTTGCTCCTATCCCTGCCTCTGCCTAACCCTTCTCCAACTGTTAGACCCTCCTGGGAAACAGCTTTCTTAGTCATCTTCTTCTCTCTCATTCGTTCGAAGCACTGAGACAATATCTTCATAGAACAATGTCTTCTTCCATAGAGCAGCGTCGTGACCAATGAGTCATATGATGTGGGCAGTGAACATAATAGTAAAAGTGCCTTATCTTTCTCCTCCATCTTGACCTCAATATTCAGTAATTCATGCTCATCTGATCGAATATCTGGATGTGGCCCAGTACATCTTCACCTTTTGACATCCAAAGACTGTAGAGGCATTTCTTCAACATCAACTTATTGCACATATTCCTTTTCATGTAGAGGGTATGCATCTTCGACCAGTGTCCCTTTAGGATCTTCTCCTTCAATACTGAACAAAGGGCTGAATCTACCAAACATCCTCTGATCGTTGAACATGCTTTCTTCTCCAATGACATCCACTGCTTATCTATCATCCCATCTAGACTTTCCTCTAAAGCTAGATCTAAACCCTGCTGCACAAGAAGGTCCTCTACCAGGACTTTCCACATGAAAAAACTTTCTTTCCCATCAAACTTCTCAAAATCTAATTTTATGCTACTATTCATGGCTAAATCTCAATCAAAAATAGTACAAAATATTTTAAAAAATAGAGAGTACCCTGATGAGGCCTTGCTGAAATTTTTTATCCTTTGAAGATCTCCAAATTCCTTCTTCTTAAACCAAGCTCTGATATCAATTATTGGGGTTTAGTGCTTGATGAACACCAGTGGAATCAACCTCGCTAGAGAAGTACCCTGGGCTTTCATTCTTTGTTGTCAACAATCATATTGGCATAGCGGCAATGCGATTGCCCTCAAACCTTTTGATCCTGGGTTTGAATCCCACATCCCCTTTTTTGGATTTATTTTAATCCTTTTTCTTTTGCTTGGTTGGAGCCTTTCCTCCCTCTTCCTTCCCCCTTTTTTGGATTTATTTTAATCCTTTTTCTTTTGCTTGGTTGGAGCCTTTCCTCCCTCTTCCTTCCCCACTCTGTGTCATGTCCCATCTCCCTCTACGCGTTGATCGAAAGTCCCACATCACGAATTCCTCCCGTGTTCTCTCCTAGCTCATCTTGGATCTCTCGCAATCCATTTCCTGGCGTTGCACTGCGAAGCCCCGTGACATGGGAATAGGGAGGAAGAAGATGGAAGGAGTCGGCTATGATGATAGATCTTGAAAGAAAAGAATATGTTTCTTATTCCATCCAAACCCTAGAAATAGGGTTTAAATACATACCAAATGGACCAAGCCCAGACTCAACAAAACTTCCATGGACTAACCCAATGAGATTAAACTAATCTCCAAGCCCGTATAACCTGTGACTTGATTTAATCTCAACTCTTGGACCCATACCTAGCTCAATACAAGTTAACCCAACCTGGGCCTTGATAGCACCACACCAGGCCCAACAAACACGAGATCAATACTAACTCGATTTTGTGTGCAAGAAATGAACCAACAAAGGAATAGATTTGGTACTTACTTGGACTCGGATGAGGGTGTTGATCCTGAGGCTCTAGTGGTAGAGATAGAGATGAGGTCTTGGCCAACGGGGGAGATGGTCGGCGGCCGCCCACTGGTGGACGTGCCTGTAGCCTGCTCTACAGTCCGGGAGATATCTGGTTGTCCCGATGGCTGGGGTGGGGGAGAACCATGACTTCGTCATCGTCTCGATACCTCTTCCTCGATCCAGGAGCATTGCATGTCAGCTTTCTCTTGGGGTCGCTGATCCGCATTGCATTGATCAAAACCTTATGCTACTCCCTGCATCCATCATCAATCCAAAGAAGCCATTGAAAATAATGATATCCAGAGATGCACAACAAAATTAAATAAAGAAAAAAAGGATGGAGTGGATTGCTCATCGAGGTAGGCATGGTTTGCAAATACGATGGCGACGCTTAAAAGCATCGCCATCGTAGTTTCCAAATTCGGCAATGCTTAAAAGCATCGTTAATCTCATTTCTTCTCGATGCCTCCATAAAGTGTCGGCAAGTTTCAAAAATTCTCAACGCTACCCTCTTACATCGGGAAGAAAGGGTTGCCATCCATTTAATTTATTGTAGTGACCTAATTTTGTAGTTGAGGTGATGAATTTTTAGACTAAATAAATCCTTTCAAAATTAGATTTTAATTTCAGGAATAGGAAGAAGACTATGAAGGTTGTTCAATGAATCAAATTTCATAATCAATATCTTAATGTGAGAAAAGGTATATGGACTAACCATATATTTACATGATTTAAATTTTATTGTGAGAGGAAGATGCGAGATTTGATTCCTTGATTTTGGTTTACGAATAGCTTAAAGCAAATGGCAAGACAATTCTTAGAGGACATTTGATCTCAACCAAGAATGTTGTCGTTATTGCATTGCTTCTTTTTTTTTCTCTCTCTTGTTATCATTCTTTATCCGATAGGTAAAATTGGATCAAATGATATAACTATTGCTAGTGATATGAAGGACCTGCGACCCTTGTTTGGTGTCAGTTGATCCCAATAGACTAAACATTTTACTCGGACTCGGTATATTACTAAAGACGTGCAATATTTTGAGTCCCTGAGTATATAAACATGCAAGCTCGTTGTAGGGCAGTACTGATCTTGGATTACCTAATAGTATCTTCCTTTTTTCCCTTCTTGCTTTTTTTTTTTTTTTTTTGGGTGGGGGTGGCATTGCTATTTGAACTAACATTCTTTGCGAAAGACCTTTACATGCACATATATTTACATGCACGTATCTCTCTTTCTACAAAAAGGCTCACATAACCTTCTTTGTGAAATAGTGGATCTTTTTCATGGCAAATGTAAGCTTATTGTTAGAGAACAATTACGGTAGCTTCTTCTAAGTTTTTATATAAATTTGATAGGATCCTTTTGAAATGCAAAATCTCTATCAGAATTAAAACTTTGAAGCAAGTTTGAAGTCCTTTAATTACAAAAATGAAATCCTGAATAAAGATAAAAAGTTACCCCGAGGCATTTCTTATTTTCGAATGATTGATCAACTTCTCTGCAAAGGAACTAAGGTGGAGTTAATTTGTTGCTTTCTTATCTTAGCCATTATCCTATTCTTAAGATCCTACAGTTGCTGGGTATCTAATATTAGTGTGATGATCTCTCACTATAAATAGGCATTAGGATGAGCAAAGTTCTTGGCCACCAAACTCAACTTGCACTCTGTTTTTCTTTCTATTTTTCTATGTTCTAGATGCCCATCAGGACTGATACCGTTGAGGTACTCATCTATCTTTATTCTCCAACAGAGTCATTGTACGTTCTCTCTTCCTGTAAATTGCACTCTAGCATTAATAAAACTGGGTGTCCACAACCTTCAAATCAAGAACAACAAGAACAAGAAAAGAAGATGCCAAGGCCTTGATAGATCCCCTCTTCCTAAAAGCTCTATTCCTTCTCCTCCATCCAGATTAGCCAAAAAAAAGTAGCAAAGCTTGTTGAGAAATATAATTGAAAGTTGAATGCTTCAACAAAACAGCTTCTATTTCATGCACATTGGCAAATAGTTGGAGCTAACGAAAGATGATGTTCAGATAATTAATAAACATCTCCATCTTTCAATTGTGTTTGGCACGTCAAGCAAAAGTATTGTCAGTGGTATGCTTAAAAAAAACAGTTTCTGTATGATTCTCCTTAAAAATATATAAAGCAACCAAATAGGATGTCCAAAAAATGAATAAACATCTCAATCTTTCGATTGTTTTAGGAACATCAAGCAGAAGTATTGTCACAAGACTTTGAATACAATATTTATATATCAAAAAACATCAAATACACAAGGTTCAAAGAAAATAATCAACACAACATAGAATGCCAAATGCCATTTCTAAAAGAGAATTAAGATTATCTCCTCTTAGCTTCCCTTTAAATGCTTCAACACAGCAAAAGCAAATCCATCAAGAAGAGTCGGGTGAAGCAGCCTGATTGCTGTAAATCTGAAAATCTTGAAAAGCTTATCCAAGGCATTACATGTCGTTCCTCCTGACACAGGATTGAGAACAGCAAGAACTTCTATGCAGATACAATTGAGGAGGAACAGGATTGAGAACAGCAAGAACTTCTATGTGGATATGATTGACAAGAAGGCTGCTGGCAGCATGATCCCGAAGCTAAATTTGCTGTTCATCTGACATAGCTGAGGAAAAAAATAAATAAAAGGAGAAAATGAAGACAAATTCTGATGTTTACGCATCCAGCTCCCACATCACCTCCAGACCCTGAAAACAAACTTGTGAGAATAATGAATCATTCATAATAATTTGTGGGAATGTGTAGTGTAGCTACCATCTCAAGAAGCTGACACAGTTTAAACTCAGGGTCTGCTTTAGTGAAGTTAACCGTGCTGCTAGATTTTTTCAACAGAAACAAGTATGTGACTGAACAGAGATAGTTATGCTCGCTTATTTCTATTCATTTAACGATCATTGTGACCAGATGAAAATGAATAGAAGATTCTGATGTATACCCATCGAGCTCCTTCATCACCTCCAAACCCTGAAAAAATACTTGAGAATAATGAATCCATATGTATAATAATTTGAGTGAATAGTGTAGTGTAGCTACCATCTCAGGAAGATGCTGCAGTTTAAACTCGAGGTCTGCTTTAGTGACCTTAACCTTGCTGCTACATTAATTCCTTCAACAGAAACAAGTATATGACTGAATATAGATAGTTATGCTCGATATTTGTATTCATTTAATGGTCACTGTGACCGGATACGTTTAAATGTAGAAAATTATCAAGAAAAGAGAGGGAGATGGGATGGTACCTGGAAAGCACATGGATGACTTTTTTTTTTTTTTGAAAGCAAGGAAAGGAAGGAAGCAATGTGCTAGCTCATTTCTGATATTGTTTCTAAATTGGGATTCGTGAAAGCCAGTACAGTCCTCTCCTACACTGTCTCTCCAGGTTGGGGCATCCTTCAATGGCCAGTGCGTGAAGGCTGGCGAGTCGTTTGAGGCCTTCCGGAAGTGATGACAACAGAGGGCAATGCTGAATATGAAGACGCTGAAGTGCAGTAAGGCCCTGCATACCTTCTGGCAGATATGAAAATTTGCCGCAATGGATAATTTCTAGAGACTGGAGTGCAGCGAGCTGTCCCAACTCTTGTGGAAAAGATACCAAGCCAGGAAGCTCACTGATACGCATACTCGTGAGTGCAGTGAGATGGCACAGATCTATTGGCAAATAAGTCAGGCTTTCGCAACGTGAAATATCCAATTTGTCGAGGGCAGTGGCATGTTGCAGGGTCAAGGAATGCAGTTGCGGGCAGCTGGCAACTTTCAATGACCTGAGAGATGTTGGCAATTTGGGCAATTTCAGTAGACCATCACAATTTTCAATATGCAGTTCTTCCAGGTTTGGTAGGAGTTCTCCATCCCCTGATGATGAGAAAGATGATGGCAAAGGTGAGGGGCCAGTCAAATTGTCGCAACGGCATATATGCAACTTCCTTAATGAGTTTAAGCCATGGAACTCCTTCTCCGGCCAAGTAACCAGATCATCACAATCATAAATATCCAAATGTAGGAGAGAAGTAAGGTTCATCCAAAATCCCAACGATTGCTGTGGTGATGAAAACAAGCGATTGCAGCCTGTAATCGTCAAAAATTGCAGGGATGTGCTTAGGCCTTTCATCTCCTTCTCCAGCAGCAGAGCCGGATTCTCACGATCCGGATTCTCAAATGCCGTAATATCTAACCTTTCAAGAGATTTAGACCAACTGAAAAGCATTTCTTTCTGAGGGAGAAGAGGCGACTTTGTTCCAGTGATGCTTAAATGGATGCCAATTCTAAGGGAAGATAGTGGAGTTAGACTGCTGGCCAAGCCCAACTGCGTCAAGCTTCCTTCCATTTCTAAACTCTCAAGAGATTGTAGCATTGGCATGGTCTTCAACTTTGGGCAATGATTGATCTTAAGCTTTGCAAGAAGTGGGAAAACCAGTGTTACCTTTGTAGTTTTTTCATTCTCTAACCATGTGTCCAAGCTCTGCATATTATTCAACACCAATGCCTCCAGTGAGGGGAATGCTTGCACTGTACTATTATCTTCATCACCGTTGATGCTACATATGTGCTTCACCTTATCCATCTTTATTAAGTAGAGAAATTTAAGAGAAGTTAAGTGCCATAAGGGCGGGAGATGTTCGCAACCCGTGCAAAAGCACAGATGGATTTTGGTTAAGTTTTGCAGTAACGGAGAGTTCATCATCCACGTCGGAAAGCTACCGCCCCTGTAACCCCGAATTGCCAACTGCTTCAACCCACCATGAGGTGAAAGGGCCTCCAACACCTCTTCAGCATTTTCTACTGATGCAATGACTTCGTTACAACCATCACCATTCTCATGTGCTGCAGAATAACTAATGTTGTCCCACTTAGTCATATCCCAGCATAATATTAATGAAGAGAGATCATGTTTGGAACTGAGATCAGCTTCTTTAGCATCTGCTGCATCCCTTACATTCTTTAAATTATATAACACTAGAGAACCACTAAGATTTAAGCCATTCAACTCACTTATATGCCATCCAGCATCCTTACCTACAATATATTTTGTAAGTGTTCGCAAGCTTCTTAGTTGCCCCATACCTGCTGGTAATTCATTCAAACTATCACAATTGTCAATGCAGAGATGCCTTAGGCTCCTCATATTTCTCATGCCATCAGGTAGCTTACATAGATCCCAACAATTGGAGAGTTTTAGAGTCTGCAGACTGAAAAGGTTGCTTGTGTATTCAGGTAATGCTTTAATATAAGTATCGGAGAGGTCGAGATATCGCAGATGTTTCATATATCTAATTGCATTAGGGAGTTGGATAATATAATTATCATGTAGATCCAATGCTCTCAAGAATTTAAGCTTTGAAAAATCCCCATACACTATATTTCTATTTATTAATCCTGATGCCAGGAGAGTGCGAATATTTGGAAAATTATTCAGGTTCGTATAGATGTTTGATGGAGTACAATGAGGTAGATACAAGTGACGGGTTTTCTTATTTTTACGTTCCTGACTGATATGTTCCAGACTGCTAAGGCATTCATTCCTCATGATGAATTGTGCCAGGCTATACATGAGGCCATTCATCTTGCATGTTGTTTTGCAATAAATTCCATCCCTTCTTATGTACCCATCATACTCCTGGACTTTCTTAATATCCTGAAAAAAATATCTCCTAGCTAACTCATTAAAAATCTCATTACCTTTCTCCTGCAAATCCTTTCCTTCATCAGACGGAATAAATCCATTAGCCATCCATAGCTGAATCAACTTTTCTTTTTCCATCACATGATCCATTGGAAATGTGGCACAAAAAGCAAAACATTGTTTTAAATGGGAAGGCAAATCACGATAGCTCAACATTAAAACTGATAAAATCTTATCATCAGCCGGTAAATTCCAGATCTCACTATTTTTCACTGACAACCATTCTTCTTCTTGACTCTTAGAATGCATTAAGGCCCCCAGTATTTTCACAGCTAGAGGCAACCCATTACATTTCTCGACAATATCCTTACCGATGCTTACTAGATTTGAGGCTCTCTACTCTATCTTTAAATGCTCTTTTCTTAAACAGTGTCCAAGATTCATTCTCATTCAAAACCTGTAGGTAATGAGGGCGGAGTGTGCCCATTATGGATGCTACATGCAGACATCTTGTAGTCACAATAATCTTACTCCCTCCTTTACCTGTTTCTAGCAAGGTTTTCAATCCATTCCACTCTTCCGAAGCAAGGCTCCAAACATCATCTAATCCAAGAAAATACCTTTTTCCACTTAAAACTTGTCGAAGGCGGTGCTGTAACAACTCCATGGTTGATATGTACTTGCACTTTTTCCCTGTAGCTGAAGTTATTATTGCTTTAGCCAGTTTTACAACCTCAAACTGACATGACACGCGGACCCATATGAGCGGCTCGAAATGTTTCTCCACCCTCTTGTCTTTATAAATCAATTGGGCCAGTGTGGTCTTGCCCACACCACCGAAGCCAACTATCGGAAGGACTGCAACATCCTGGTTATTATCATGATCAAGTAACCATTTCACTATTTTTTCTTTATCTTCCTCTCTACCAATGACAGTTGACTCATCAACGAAGGAGTGGGTTTGTGGCCTATATCTGTTTTGTGGTTGTATTGTGGCAGTGAAATGAAATTGGTGTCCCTCCGTTATTATTCTATTTATTTTCTCAATAATTTCATTTAGCTTTCGCCCCATCTGAAAACGAAACAAAACTGGATTACGAGAAGAAAAGAAGCTGCGAACCTTCGTCATCATATCAGTCTGATTCCCTGCCTTCCGCCGCATTACTTCGACATTGAACTCATCCAGAATGTCGTCTGCTTCGTAGGCTGTCTCTTTAGTATTTCCAACCAGCGCTTCACATGATCCTCGCCTTGCCGCTCCTCTGCGTTGCCAATTATGGATTGAATTGCCGACAGCTTTCTTTCAAGCTCTTCTAGCTTCTCATGGATGCCCCGCGTCGATCTGAACTGTCGGAGAGCATGGTTGGTTACCTTCTCCATCACCATTGGTAGCAGAGCAGAGACAAGCACCGCTGCCATTACTCCTTGGTGCAGTAGATCGAGTCTCTCCGCGTCGATCTCAGCCGACCTATTTGCTTAATGTAGACATCACAATGGCTATGCATGCGAAGCATCTGATACCGTGCCCGTCGCATTCCAACAGGGCTATATTCTTTCACAACAAGTCTATTTATTAATGAGTAAAATATTTATTTTTGGCTGTACGTATGGCATGTGAACGGCATTAGTCATTGTGCAGTCAATGAACCAATCAGATTATCAGTCAAAGCTAATAATCACAACCCAACAAAACATGTTAAATAATGGACGGTGGTCCACCATAGTTTGCTTTATCGATTCGATTCGATGCCTGCCATTGTTTTTATTATTATTTTGAAATGTTGATCATCAAGAAAGCGCTCGATTCCTTCCTCTTTGTTTTATTTAAAACCTGTTCAGTGCCTGTCAATTTTTTTTCTTTCTTTATATTTTTTTCCGTAAAGTTGATTGATACAAAGAAACAGGTCGGTTCTCTCTCTCTCTCTCTCTCTTAACCTGATTCAAAGCCAGTCATTTTCCTCTCTTTTCTTTGTTTATTATTTTCTCTGAAAGCGGATCGACCGCAAATAAAGCGAGCGCCTAATGGAAAAGTCTCAATTGCTTTGCGATCTTTTTTTATTTATTATTTTTTATTATACCAAAATTTGCTCCATCTTATGATATAAAATAATGCCAACTTCTTTAAAGTTGGTACATGAGCCTTAACAGGTTCCATTCCTCCAATTACTTTATAAAAATTGCTAAGCGATGGTGAAAATAAAAGAAAACGGGTTTAGGAGGATGGTACCATCGTCCAAAATCAAGCATTAAAAAAAAAAGGCTGCTATAGATAGCCTAAAAATTGAAATCATGATGAGATTTAAACTCAAGAAAGGAAAAGATTATTAGTACTTAAATGCCTCCGTTCAATTATGGATTAGCAT
>UESW01000708.1:0-24853 GCA_900491605.1 Calamus simplicifolius | reverse complement strand
AGACGTCTAGAGGAGCAGGACCAGGCTTGGAGGAGCTTATTCAGAGGCTTAACAACCAACCGGGGGGAATATGATACTCCCCCCTTACCTGCGGATTATGGAGGAACCCATTTCATCGGTTCCATCTTTCTAGCTGGATCCTTATGACGGTACCACGACCCTTTGGAGTACTTGGAAAGCTATAAATCCCTCATGCAAGTCCAAAAGAGCAACCGATGCCCTCCTATGTATCGTCTTCTCTGCTACTCTTCGGAAGGCTGCGCGCCTGGTATTTCCGACTACTTCCGCGCAGCATTGACTCCTTCCAATAGTTGGAGAAGGCCTTTTTGGCATAGTTTGATGTCTGTCGAAGATCCTTCGACTGGCTGACAGCCTATTCTCCGTTCAACAGAGAGAAGGAGAGCTATTAAAAGACTTTATAGCCCGGTTCAAGGCAGCGCTCTCGAGGTGTATCATTTGGATGATGCTGTGGCCACCCTGGCCTTGAAGCGAGGACTTCGTCCTTCTCGCTTTACTTACTCTTTAGACAAAAAGCCTCCTAGTTCCTATGCCGAACTCCTGGATCGTGCACATAAGTATATTCGTGCCGACGAAGCCGATTTCACTCGGAGGAATGCTGAGAGGAAACTGGCAAGAAGCCGGTCCGAGAAGAGCCAAGCAGACTCTCTCCCAAGAAGCCTGAGCCATCGCGCGGTCAGAAATCGGCATCGAACCTGACCTCCAAGGAAGAAAACTATACACCTCTCCTTGCCCCTAAATCTCACATCCTCATAGAAATTGAAAGTGAGCCCTATCTCCAGCGCCCTTCCCCGCTGAGGACAAATACTGCTCGTGACAAGAGTCGCTACTGCAACTTGAAGTGTGCCATTGAAGAGCTTATTCAAAGGGGCTATCTTGGAAAGTTCATCCAGAAGGGAGGATCGCCGACCATCCCAGCTTTGATGGGGCCTCCATCTGTTCAGGCCAACATTGACAATACTCCAATGGAGCGACGGTGGGCATGCTTTCCTGGGGAGCGGCTTCATCCTCTAAAAGGCCAAGGGGGGAACGAGGGAATGGAAGATGTAAATCCCTTTCTTGAAAGGGAGTTAGAGGGGAGGGACAACTTGAATGATGATAGCGTAGTCATCTCTATGACGATCGCTAAGCATCCTGTAAAAAGAATACTTGTGGATAATGGGAGTTCGGCGGACATACTTACCTATGATGCTTTTGTTCGGATGGGTCTATCTCTTAATTCTCTACAACCTGTGACCACACCTTTAGTCGGCTTATGGAAACTCAGTTAGAGTCGAGGGCGAGATCACCTTACTAGTTACAGCGGGATCGCCACCATGTCAAAGCACGGTCCTAATGAGGTTCTTAGTGGCCCGGGTACCGTTGGCAACAACGCCATACTTGGCCGGCCTGGTTGAACCTCTTGGACGCGGTGATATCCACCAGGCGTTTGCTCGTGAGGTTCCTTACCAATGGAGGGATCGGCGAGATGTGCGGGGAGCAAAATCTTGCACAGTTATGCTATCACATGGCTCCCAGCCCTCAGGAGATGGCGACTCCATCGACTTCGGTGTTGTTTGACCCCAGAGAGTCTGAAAGAAGAGGAGAGCCAGCTAAACGCCTACTATCTTATCCGCTCGGAGATGATCCTATGAAAACTGTGCAAATTGGCGAGCTCCTTTGGAGATGAAAAATCAACTCCTCACATTCTTGCGGGCAAATTCGGATATCTTCGCATGATCAGCATCGGACATGCCTGACATCCCTCCAGAGATGATAACTCATAAACTTAATGATGATCCAAAATATCGGTCCATTCGTCAGAAGAAGAGAGTTTTGTCCCTGAGCGGCAGAGCCATAGATGAAGAGGTCAACAAATTGCTTGTCGCCGGCCACATCCGATAGGCTCAATATTCAAATTGGCTAGCTAATATAGTCATGGTCCGAAAGGCAAGTGGAAGCTGGCAGATCTGCATCGATTTCACTGATCTCAACAAGCATGCCCTAAAGACAGTTTTCCCTTGCCACGGATCGATCAGCTGGTGGACTCCACATCCGGCCATGAGCTTTTCAGTTTTATGGATTCCTTCTCCGGGTATAACCAAATAAAGATGGAACCGGTGGATGAAGAAAATACCTTTTTCATTACGGAGGGCATTTACTACTATAAGGTAATGCCTTTCGGGTTAAAAAATGCCGGAGCCACCTATCAAAGGTTGATGGATAAGGCCTTTAAAGACCAGATTGGGCGCAACATGGAGGTGTATATGGATGATATGCACCCGCATCGTAACCACGTTGCTGACTGGAGGAGACATTTGGCAATCTCCGGAGCCATCAGATTAAGCTTAACCCTCGTAAATGTCTTCGATGTCATTGTCGAAAAATTCTTGGGTTTCCTAGTGACTCAGCGGGGATTAAGCAAATCTGAAGAAGTTCCAAGCCATCCTTAGAGGCAGTCAACCAGTAGGAAGGAAGTACATGGCTCACCGAAAGAGTAGCTACCTTGAGTCGATTCCTATCTAGATCAGCTGAGAGATACTTGCCCTTTTTTAAAGCCCTGCGTAAGATGAATGGCTTTGAGTGGACGGATGGTTGCCAAAGAGCCTTTGAGGAATTGAATAAATTCTTATCCACACCGCCACTACTATCGAAGCCTAAGGAAGGAGAAAAGCTCTTCCTCTATCTTGCCGCCACTTCAGGGCAGTTAGTTCCATTCTGGTCCAGCTTGACCCTAACGGAGTGCAGAAACCTATTTATTACACTAGCAAGGTGTTTCATGATGCGGATGTTCGGTATTCTAGAACTGAGAAAATTATCTTTGCCTTGATCGTTTATGCTCAACGTTTCCGACCGTATTTCAAGCCCATCCGATCGTGGTGCTCACGGACCAGCCTCTCATAGCTAATTTGGCTCGTCCTGACACCTCGGGTCGCTTGGCTAAGTGGGCTGTTAAACTGGGGGAATTTGATCTTTCATTCCAATCCTGGTCTGCCCTTAAGTCCCAAGTACTGGCGGACTTCTTAGTAGAGTATACCTGGATGGATGAGCAAATCGAAGACACCCTCATGAAGTGCCCATCTGCTGAGGAAGATTTGGCGGAAGCTTGGATTCTCCATGTCGATGGCGCCTTTAACTCTCAAGGAAGTGGAGCGGGCCTTATCCTAGCAAATTCGAAGGCGTTGTATTAGAGTATGCCCTTCGATTTCTTTTAAAGGCTACAAACAACCAGGTCAATATGAAGCCTTGTTAGTTGGAATCAAGCTTGCCCAAGAACTTGGAGTAAAATGCCTTAGGGCTTTCATAGACTCTCAACTGTCTTCGGATATGTCACTGGAGAGTTTGAGGCTCGAGACCCTACTATGTCTCGATATCTGAATAAGGCCAAGTTGCTAACCTCCACACTGGTTTACTTTACTATTAGCTACATTCCCAGAGGCGAGAACGCCAGAGCTGACGCATTATCGCGGCTAGCTACTTCGGCGGATGATTGTTTGGGAAGTACGTATGTCGAACACTTGGAAAGCCCAAGTATCGACTCGGCAGAGGAGATTGTACCAGTTATGCAAGAGCCAACCTGGATGGATGCTTATATTCGCTACCTCACTGACGGTACTCTCCTCGCCGATCCGATGAAGCTAGATTGCTCAAGTGGAGGTCGATCAAGTTCGTGTTGCTGAATGGGCGCTTATACAGGAAGTCTTTCTCCCATCACTTCTCAAATGTGTTGGCTTGGCGAATGCCAATTATGTTCTCAGGGAGATCTATGAAGGCATATGCGGGAATTATGGGGGGCAAATCTCTTGTGCACAAAGCTCTTCGCTAGGAATATTACTGGCTCACTATGCGATAAGACGTCATCGAGCTGGTTCAGAAATGCAATCGTTGCCAATGGCATTCTAATATCCAGCGACAATCGGCTTCTCAATTAAGTCCGCTTTTTGCTCCATGGCCCTTCGCTCAGTGGGGAATGAATATTCTCAACCTTTTTCCTCGGCTTCAGGACAGCAAAGGTTTTTATTAGTCGCCATCGACTATTTCACTAAATGGGTCGAAGTTGATATGTTGGCCAAGATCACCAAAAGTAAGGTGAAGGCATTTTTTTGGAAATCTATCATCTGCCAGTTTGGTTTGCCCCATACCGCGATCATCGATAACGGTCGCCAGTTCGATAACTCGGCATTCAAAGCCTTTTGCACCGAACTAGGTATATGTCACCGATTCACTTCTGTTGGACATCCACAGACTAACGAAGAGGCAGAAGTTATGAATCGGACCATCCTTCGAGGACTCAGAACTCGACTGGATGAGCTTTAGGGCAGATGGGTGGAGGAACTCCCAAGTGTATTGTGGGCATATCAAGGCTTCCAGAGTCCCCACGGGAGAGACTTCTTTTAGCCTCGTCTTCGGATTTGAAGCGGTCATCCCAGTGAAGATTGGTCTTCTCAATCCCCGAGTGGAGCTATATAAAAATGAAGACAATTCTGATCAACTAAGGGCTAATCTAGACTTCATCGACGAAACTCGGGATCTTGCACAACTCAGGATGTCCATGTTTCGCCAACAAACCGCAAGATATTATAATGCCTGGGTCCGTTCTAAGATGTTTTGCCCGAGATCTGATCCTGAGGAGAGCTGAAATATCCAAACCGGCTGAAGGAGGCAAGCCATCCCCAAATTGGGAGGGATCTTATCAGGTCACGAAAGTGCTTCATCGAGGAGCTTACAGACTTGAGGGGATAGATGGAGAGCCGATCCTGCGTACTTGGAATGCTAGCAATCTTCGCCGATATTACCAAAGTGAGTGTACTTGGCTAATGATTATAAAAAGAGAGTTTTCGATCCTATTTCTCCGTTTAAAACAAAAGTTTTCAAAAGGATCCCGGCGGTCCCGAGATCATAGACACTCCGGACCGGCGCGAGAAACCTTCGTTGGTTCAAGTCCTGTGTTCTCGGCGGCCCTGAGTCAAACTCTCGGGCCGACGCGAGAAACCCTCGTGAAAGTTTTTATAAGGACCTCAGCGGTCCCAAGATTATTGACACCTCGGATCGGCGCGAGAAACCTTCGGTAGTTCAAGTCCTGTGTTCTCGGCGGCCCCGGGTCAAACTCTCGGGCCGGTGCGAGAAACTTCCGTGGAAGTTTTCAAAAGGACTTTGGCGGTTTCAAGATCATAGACACTCCGGACCAGCACGAGAAACCTTCTGTTGTTCAAGTCCTGTGTTTCCGATGGCTCTGAGTCAAACTCCCGGGCCAGCACGAGAAACCTTCATAGAAGTTTTCAAAAAGACCTCGGCGATCTCGAGATCATAGACACCTCGGACCGGCACGTGAAACCTTCAGTGGTTTATGTCCTGTGTTCTCGACGGCCCTGAGTTAAACTCCCAGACCGACGCGAGAAACCTCCGTGGAAGTTTTTAAAAGGACCTTGGCGGTCCTGAGATCATAGACACCTCGGATAGGCGCGAGAAACCTCCAATGGTTCAAGTCCTGTGTTCTCGGCGGTCCCTAGTCAAACTCCCAGGCCGGTGCGAGAAATTCCCGTGGAAGTTTTCAAAAGGACCTCAGCGGTCTCGAGATCGTAGACACCCCGGACCGACGCGAGAAACCTCCAGTGGTTCAAGTCCTATGTTCTCGGCGATCCCTAGTCAAACTCCCAGGCCGGTGCGAGAAATCCCGTGGAAGTTTTCAAAAGGATCTCAGCGGTCCCGAGATCATACATCCCGGACCGGCGCGAGAAACCTTCGGTGGTTCAAGTCCTATGTTCTCGGCGGCTCCAAGTCAAACTCCTAGGCCGACGCAAGAAACTCCCGTGGAAGTTTTCAAAAGGACCTCGTCAGTCTCGAGATCATTGACATCCCGGACCGGCATGAGAAAAACCTCCATTGATTCAAGTCCCGTGTCCTCGGTGGCCCCGAGTCAAACTCCCGAGCCGACGGGAGAAATCCTCGTGGAAGTTTTCAAAAGGACCTCGGCAATCTCGAGATCTTTGATACCCTGAACCGGCGCGAGAAACCTTCGGTGGTTCAAGTTTTGTGTTCTCGGCAACCCCGAGTCAAACTCCCAGGCCGACGCGGAAAAACCCTAAAGACGTGATACCCTAGGGTGACGATCGATGCCAATGAGCTTCCCATCAAAAAACCTGAAATACCAACATGAATTTAAAATCCCTTGCGAGGACCACGGGTTAAGCCGGCCACTTCCTAAGCGTACTTACGGAAACAAAAGCATATTATCAAAGGTCAGAGGCCGAAGCATGATCGCATAGAAAACCAAAACATTGCTAACGAAGTTGTGAGATTTGAGCAATAAGTTTGGCTATCAAAAATGCTTTTTCATTAATCCCATTGTCATACAAAAGACCAACTTTGGTCGCATTACAAGATATAAAAAGAAAAGAAGGAAACTAAATCTAAGGCTCGGCGGGTCCTGGCCTGTCCTCGACATCCTCATCTACAAGCTGAACGTCTTCAAGGCCACTTAATTTGTAAACTCGGAGGATCTTTTCATTACATTTTTCAAAACCTTGAGCGTAGGCGTCAATGGCCGCCTCGCTGCACACAGAGGCAAATTTGTGGAACCTTTATAGAGTTCCACGGCTCCCAAGCCTAGTGTTCGGCGACGCTGACCTTGACTAATGCCTTAACTTGGGCGGCTGCCATCTTCTCCATGGCTTGAGCCTGGATGGCGGTCAACCTTTCCAAGGCTTCTCGAACCTCCACTTCGGCAGAAGCCAACTTCTCCATGGCGGCCCAGGCCTCATATTCAGTCGCGTCCGCCCTATCTTCAGCATGGTCCGCTCGGAGGAGGGCATACTCCAATTTCTGTTCAGTTGGCCTCAGCCTTGATATGGCTTCGGCCAACTTGGCATCGGCAACTCTGGCTTTCCTTTTTGCCTCCTCAGCTTGGGCCTTGTAAGATCGGCCCTCCTTTTTAGCAGCTTGTAATGCGATGGACATTGCTGCTTCCCGAGCCTTGACCTTAGACAATTCATGGTCAACTCGTCAACCCGGGCCTTAAGAGCATCCAGCTCGGATTGGGCACACCTTCGATTGCTAGAGCTCTCGGTGTCATGCCCTTGGTGTAGGTTTTTTTTTTCTTCTAAGGCCCGCCCTGGGCGTGCGACACTTAAGGTCCTCCCTTAAATCAGCCTCTCGTCTCATGACCGGAGTCCCGTAGCCCCTTAGAAAGCTACGCGCACTTCCCTTACCATTCTCACAAGCAAATTACGGGGAATCCCCAACCTTCATTGATCATACACAACAAAGGATACAAGCCTCAAGGAGTAAGTAGATCTCTCCTATAATCTACCCGCACTTAGCCACCAAGTGCTTACAACACTCCTCTTCCCAACCCAATGCGATGGCATGGTCCATTTATAGCCGGCCGGACCCATGCCCTTCACTATCTCATGCCATTAGGCAAGTGGGGCGGTTGGTAACCACCCGGACATAATCGCTCGGTGGTTATTTGTTGGTGCGCACGTCCCCATGATGTGCACCTATGTCCCTCGCATGGCGCCACACAAGACGCCACTCGACCCATGATGTGCACTATCTGGGTGGTTACTGTAACCGCCCAGCATCATGGCCTTCAACCTCGCCATGTGGATTATTGGGCATGCTTCCACGTGGCCCACTCTTCCCCAGCCTCTGCTGGACGTGCGCGCCTCTTGCGTGCATGTTCTAGTCGGTCTGCATGTTGGCTGGGTGGTTGGGTAACCGTCTGGGTGTACGCCAGTCGTGCGCGTGCCCTGGTGCACATCTTTGTGCTCCTGGCCAAGAGGCGGTTACATAACTGCTTGGTCGTGCGCACGCCCTGTGCACGCCCGGGTGTACGTAGCCCCTGCGTTGGGTGGTTCTGGCAACTGCCCCCATAACTGCCCATTACGTGGCAGTTGTGCAATCGTCCTCTGAGAGTTGAGGTTAGAACCGCTTGCCATGTCTCCAAGTCCGCCATGCGTTCGTGTAACTCCGTGCATGCTGCCGGCCTCCTGCCAGCCCTGCGTCGGTGTCGTGCTATCCTCTGGTTGTTGCGCTTCGGCTCATGCAGTCCGCACGGCCTATCTTGGCAAAGGCCTACTTGGCCATGCCCCACGCTCCGGTTGTCTCTGCTGCGTCATGTCATGCCGGGGTCATCTTACCCTGCGTGAGGTTCCCTCCATGGAACCTCGTTGTGATCGGATCCGCGTGTGCGCCATGGCCCTTGGCATTCATCCATCATGTCGGCCCTTGGCATTCATCCATCATGTTGGCCCTTAGCAGTCCTGGCGCACCGCCTAACTCCGTGACACCCCGCTCCTGGGGCATCCGTTCGACCCTTTGCTATGCGCGGCCAAGTCACTTGGGCCCTACCCAAGTATGGCGAACCCATCGCATGGTCCACCATGCACACCACTGCCCATGCAGTGTGCCACGCCTCGGCCCCAAGCCTAGGCATGAGGTTGGGGGCGTGACACCTGATGTAAGCGTCCCGAAGAACAAAAGCACTGTTGGACACCTGTGCACACTAATGGTTAGAATGTAACCTATGTTTAATCAAAGAGGAAAAGATTAGCGTACTTGGAGGACAGCGGTGAAGAAAGTGTCGAGGGATTTCTTCAACGCCTGACGCCGAAGCTCAGCCTGAAGATTGGGAAGGGTTGAGCGACTTAGAAGACGCTCCGCTAGACGGCCTTGGTACATCGCGGTGGCCCGGGATGGTCGGCTCAAAGGGACATCGTCGGGCGACACTCTCGCCTCCTTTGATGTCGGGTGAGCGGCCGATGAGTGGTCATCCTAGCTCCTTGCGCCGAGGGTGTCGCTTCTCTTGCTTCTGGCACGGCCTCACCCTCGGGTTCGGCGGGGACTGAGGGTCCCCCTCAATAGTTCCTCAGTCTCGATGGGAGGGACCCTTGCTGCGAACGTTTCGGCGGGGGGATCTTCCCTCGGTTCCCCCATTAGAGTAACCTCGGGAGCAGGGGGCGAAGCCACAAAGGTTAGGGGTGACCCGTCCTGCTCTGCTCGTCGAGGTTTCTTGGGCGCTGCTCTTGCCGGATCACCGGCGGCCTTCTTTCTTTTCTTAAGGGCCTTCGCGAGGAAGTCAGGGGAGAACCTCATCTCTGCACGAAGGGATAGAGTTAAAAAAAAGCTACGGCTAATAATCGAAGAGGGTGGCGCTCATCGGGTGTCGATGATGGCGACGCCGGCACTGCGAGGGCTTCGCGGAGGTTATCCTCCGATAGCAACACTGCATAAGGAGGGATAATAGAGGACATGAGGGCGTCAAAAGCTCTTGATATCTTTCTTCTATGATCGAGTTCTTATTAGGACTAATCTTCAGGATGTCTTCACCCCCTCTATATGAACATAAAAGAAGCGAGACTTCCATTCCTTAACCTTAGATGGTAAGTCTAATTTGAGAGCTCTTTTAGGTCGGGAGGCAAAGCTCCACCGTCCATTTCTCTTAGGGTTCTGAAGCTTATACAAGGCCCGGAACAGAGAAACTCGGGGGGAGCCCCATAAAAATGACAGAGAACTATGAATGCGTAGATAATCCGGATGGAATTTGGGGTTAGCTGCGCCGAAACAAGGTCATACCTATCTAAAAAATTCAGAAAGAAAGGGTGAAAAGGGTGACGAAGCCCACTCTTGAAGAATTCCTCATATAGAGCGACTCCACTGACCGACCACTGGTTACTTTGTCGCCATGCCAGGGTGCGAACAAACACCATCGGGTATACTGTACTTCATCCTAATTCTTTCTATATCCTGATCCTTTACGGTGGAATGTATTCCCCCTGGACCCATGGTTTAGACTCAAAAATCGGAGGAGATGCCGAACGAGATGAAGGCGATGCCCTAGAGGTTGGAGAAGAAGCTCTAGGCGCTGGAGAAGGAGCCCTAGCCGAGGTCGGACAGCAGTCGCTAGGCGACCGTGGATAGAGATGCCATCGGGGGCTCGGTGGTGGGCTTGAAGATTTTTCTCCCTAGAATGTTTGACTAAAGGCTTTTTACCTTTCCTATCAGGGAGGGGATCCATCAGGAAGAAAAGAAAAGGCAGAAAGGCGAAAGAAACCGACCTTGAATCGAAGGAATGGAAGCAAAAAGATCTCAGTATTTGAAGGAAAC
This sequence comes from Calamus simplicifolius, assembly GCA_900491605.1. Taxonomy (NCBI): domain Eukaryota; kingdom Viridiplantae; phylum Streptophyta; class Magnoliopsida; order Arecales; family Arecaceae; genus Calamus; species Calamus simplicifolius. The sequence goes on along the minus strand of UESW01000708.1, from coordinate 14,749 downwards.
ACGGAGAAGACAATAGAGGTACTAGAAGGCAGAGGAGACGTGGGACAATATTAATCCCCAAATTTTGAAGGTCCCGCCTATTATGAAAAGCAGAACTAAAGAGGTCGGATCTATCGCCTAGGTGTCATTAGGTTACAGAGGGAGTACAATCCGTGCCCAATGACGGGACGCCGCCAGAATAATTCAATTATGACGCCTCCTTTCTAACTGATCACGAGGCATTTTTCTCAATCCACTCGTGGGCCACGCTATACCCCATACCGTCCCTTAAATAACGAAAAGACTCTGAGAAGACTTTATTTCTTCGGGAACATGTGCCCACTTTCAATTAAAGAGGGAATTTTTTTTACGCTCCATTCTCTTGGCAAGCGCCACGCGCGTGTGAGGGCAAGACTAGAAGCAGGAGGGCATGTGACGTGGCTGTTAAAAGCCACGTGATAATTAATAGATAAGGCGGTTTCTAGGCGGCCCCAGCTACGGAGGTGGTCCTAGACAGCCCAAGGCGGTTCCTAGGCAGCCCCAGCTATGGAGGCGGTCCTTAGACGGCACAAAGCGTCCTTGGGCAGCCCAAGGTGGTTCTTAGGCAGCCCTAGCTACGGAGGCGGTCCCTAGACGGTTCCAACTACGGAGGCGGTCCTGGGCGCCCCAAGGCGGTTCCTAGGCAGCCCCAGCTATAGAAGCGGTCCTTGGCGGCCCAAGGCGGTTCCTAGGCAGCCCCAGCTACAGAAGTGGTCCCAAGGTAGCCCAAGGCGGTTCCTAGGCGGCCCGGCTACCAAAGCGGTATTGATGCTCTTTTTGTTTTATCCTCATGGTTCATTCCAGCTTTCCGAACAAGCCCTTTGCATGGACAAAGCTGAGCTCGTCCACCATCCTCGATCCCTGTAGGATTAATAAGACGGGAACCGCCATTCCAGCATGAGCCCCGAAAAGTCATGACCCATAATGGCATTAATGATCCTGACTAAATAAGCCTCAAAAAGTGATTATCTGCTGTAAAGTGTCAATCATCATTGGGTCAGCTAAATTTAATGAGCTACTCAAAAGGATTATCTGCTGTAAAAAATCTCGGGTCAGAAAAGCCACTAAGGTCAAAAAGTCATTAGCAAATTTAATGACCCTGGCTAAATAAGCCTCAAAAGGTGATTATCTACTGTAAAGTGCCAATCACCTCGGGTCAGAAAAGCCACTAAGGCCCAAAAAGTATTAGCAAAATTTAATGACCCTGGCTAAATAAGCCTTAAAAGGCGGTACCTGCTGTAAAGTGCTAATCATCCAGAATCAGAAGATGCAGATTCAATCCGACAAGCTCTGACATTCTATCTGTGAAAGCATTAACCCATCATGAGATCCCAATCTTAGCGAGCAAGCCAGGCAGACTCAAGAGGCGATAAAAAACAGGTAAGGGGGGGGAGAAGCCAAGGACTCAACCAGTTCTAGAGTCTACCCCTTTCAAACTCTCAAACCTACTGCTGTGATCTGCTCACTAACTTGAGCGTCAGAGGGTCCCTGCTGGAATATCCGGCCCTCGGGACTTCTCGCAGGCTCTGAAGACGAAGGAAAGCCCTTTCAGCAGGTTGGTGGTGTACCAGTTGGCGCTCAGGATGTCAGCTCGAGGTGATCGGGCATCATCAGATCCCATTCCTCAATTTAGTCTTTTTGCGATCTGCCATCTATGACTTGAACTTGTTACCTTTGCTTTACTTGGAGGGGTGTGACCAATGAAAGTTCTATTTACGATTTGATAATATTCCTAGGTTAATATGGCCATAATGTGTGAGGATGGCTTTTATTGCCTTATCTAGTAGGGATTTTTATTGTTTTATCATCGGCATTGTCATAGGAATTGTGATTTTCTAGAGTTTCCTGGCTTTACATTATTTGTTTTTGTCTATTCCCCCTTTGTTTGTGCTTTCCACTCCCTGTGGGAGCTCCATTGTTTGTGCCTATTTCTATGAATATCTTAAAAAATGGGTTGGTTCTTTGATCAAATTCACCACTAAAATTTTCACTGTGGACTGAAATTTCTCATCCTGTTGTATCATAAAGAGTAGACTGACTTTATTTGGAAATTTCTATATTTCCTGTTTTTGGTTGTGCAGTTTATGAAATTGAAATGAATTTTTATATGCCCCGCAGCAGCATATTTGTATGATGGCTTTGTTTTTTTGAATCTATTTTGGGCATATATTGAGTAATATGCCCCACAGCAGCTCCATTGTTTCGTTAGAGTTGTTGGACTTCATGGATGGCTTGTTAGAACTGTTCTGATCTTAGTAATTGTTTATGAAATCAGATGGTAACATGACATTTCAGGCAATCATATCTTTTTCTCCTCCCTTTTTGCAATAAGTATTTGCTATATTTTGTAAATGTTAATGTATTTATAATTCTCTTTATAGGTAAGTTAGCATGAACGTATTGGAACTTCTAGTGGAAGTATGAAGAGCTGACTATGTGCTCATTAAGTTCAAAATTATGTATTTTTTGTGAAATGGCGCTTTGTGGAATAGGCCACTGCATTTGGTTTCCTTTATTATTCTACCATTGTTGACATTTATTATAAATTGTTTCTAAGTAATTATTTAGAGAAGACTCTTTCATGATCTTGGTTTATTATTGCTCTTGACAAAAAATGCATTTTGGTGCGTTACGAACCCTAATTGTACATAACAGTCATTTTTTGTTATCCGAGCCTTAGGTCCCTCTTTTATGTGCTTGTTTCATCCAATGACAGGTTGATGGTCTCTTCCATCTTTTACATAACAAGAAGAAAATCTGTTATATTCAGAGTTGTGTTAGAAACTTATAGGATGAATTTTTTTTTTAGGGTCTCATTAATTCCTTTATCATTTCTATTTCATTTTGTTTTTGTAAGTTATTCTCTCATTGTTTTTTTTGGTAGTGTTATTTTATTCATGATTTACAAATATAACGTTTAACTACTGAATGATATGATGCAAGTTTATGTGATAAAGTTTCAAGCGCTTTTTTTGCTGTACTAACAGCAAATTGTTTGCAAGGTTTTAGATATGTTGCCTCTTGCATTTGTTTCTTTGTAACTTCTGCCTTGATTTCCAGGTGGAAGCAAAAAGGGCTCTCTCAAGAGAGGAACAGCAGGCATCCAAATCTTTAAACCCTAATCTTGGCAGAACTGGAGGACCTGTTAGTGGTGGTAATTTCAGGACTAAGAAGATTTTTGTAGGAGGGTTGCCCCCAACTTTAACAGAAGAAGCATTCCGCCAGTACTTTCAGAGTTATGGAGATGTAACTGATGTTGTGGTGATGTATGACCAAAACACCCAGCGACCCCGAGGGTTTGGTTTTATTTCTTTTAATTCTGAAGATGCTGTTGATCGAGTGTTACACAAGACTTTCCATGAGCTCAATGGAAAACTTGTGGAGGTCAAGCGTGCACTCCCAAAGGATGCAAACCCTAGCAGTGGCGGTGGCCGCCCGATGGCTGGAGGGCCCTATCAAACCAACAGTGCTTCTGGTGTCAATATGAGTTCCTATGATGGTAGAGCTGATGCTAGTAGGTACATGCAACCAGCTGCTGGTGGTGGTTACCCAGCGTATGGTTCAACAGGCTATGGTACACCTGGTTATGGGTATGGAGCAGCAAACAATGGTGTAGGATACGGAGGTTATGGTGTTGGTGGCTATGGAAGTGCTACAGCTGGATATGGTGGACCTGCCTGGAGCCTATGGAAATCCAAATGCCCCAGCTGCAGGCTATGCAAGTGGTCCACCGGGCGCGCCTCGAAGCCCATGGAGCAACCAAGCTCCATCTGCTTATGGCTCTGCAAGCTATGGCGCAAATGCAGGCTATGGGGCACCAGCTTCATGGAATGCTGCAGGTAGTGGTGGGGCTGCTGCCCCACCTACCGGTCAGTCTCCCAGTGGGACTACTGGTTATGGGAATCAGGGATATGGGTATGGCGGATATGGGGGTACCGAAGTCTCTTATGGCAGCCAAGGTGGTATGGGGCTGTTGGTGGACGTGGCAGTGCTGGTCCAACTAACAATCCTGCTGGTGGCCCAGGAGAACAAGGAGCTGGTCCTGGCTACATGGGTGGCAGCTATGGTGATGCAAGTGGTGGCTCTGGTTATCCAAATTCTTGGAGGACTGATCCTTCTCAAGGAATGGGATATGGAACTAGCCAAGTGAATGGGCCTCCTGGTGGGCCAGCTGGTTACGGTGGTGCCTATGGTGGTGCTCAGTCAAGGCAGGCTCAGCAGCAGTGATTTTGATGGTGGGATCATAATTCCACCGTGGAACTCAGGCTCGAGAATTGGTTCTTGAATTTTGTCATGAGGCCTGCATCACTTGGTTTCTTGCCTGTTGAGATGACAGGCTGTTGCTGAGGAAAGCAGTTTTCCAGGACGGGTTGGAATGCTTGAATCCTCAGTAGTTTAGTAGTATTCTATATTTCTAGTATATTATAAGTAGCTGTTACGAGTAGAATATACATCGCACTAGCTTGCTTTGAAGTTTCCTATATTATTTGTCGGCGTGTAGTTGTTTCTTTAAGCAGTTATCTGGAGTTGATTTCCCTAGCTTTTCTTGTGGTCTTAAAGCTAGAGTAGCTTATGTTAGACTTTCTATTGCTGTCTTGCATGGTTTGGTACTTAGTTGTTTACTATGTTAATGGTAATGGCATTGATTCTCAAAATCTGACGATAGGGGATCCTTGGCAATTTCTTTTGGTTCTGATTGACACTTAGAACTATTTCAATCTTACTCTTTGGACATGATAGGGAATAAAAATTACACATCTGTCAGCAGCTTCTCTGATATGGACAGTAGAGATGTAAACTGCCTTCAGTAGCTTATCAATATGTGATGGGGTTATAGATTTATATATCCTTCGGTAGCTGCTATGTAATGTGATAAAGATGTAGACTCCCTTCATAGCTTCTCTTATACGTGGTAGGACTTTTACAAATAACTTCTTCTTAGCACTGCCATATGAAATAGAGAATTAGAGATATAGTGGTAATGGAGGCTGCTACTTTAAGGATGGTGTAAGAGCTAGAGAATTTGCCATTCATAGTAGTAGTTGAGACATTTGGCAAAGCATAATCATTTCTTTCCTCCTGTATTTTCCCTTTTGTACAGGGGGGCTGCTGCTCTTGTTCTCTATCCTCGCCACCAACATTGAAGCCTTTCACCAGGGTGAGGTTATAAAGCACTGGGGAACCTCTATTAATAGTCTGGCGATAACTCAAGCACAGGAGGATGCTTCCAAACCTGATAATTTGTTTTTATTCATCACACTGAAAGTGGCTTTTGACTAAATCAATTATTGAAGGGCGTTGGCTTGCACTTCACAGCAGGTGATTTTTTGAAATGGATGATCCTACCTCCTTCATTACCTGTTGGGCAGCGTTACTCATTTTTGCTGCTTTATACTGCAAGATTTCTTTGGAAATTATTTTAGGGATGGTCAATGAGCCTTGTGAAATGAACGGTGGAAATTTAGTTTCGTGAATCTTGTCTTACTAGGCTTGAAAACCATACAAACATTTAAAGTTTTCATATACATGCGAAAGAGAGGTGGTTGGTGAGGTCTGGCTGTATTTATGTTTGCCATTGTGTTTGTAGATTTTTCATTTGCATCATTCTACTGAAATATGAAATAGAATTTAGCAGTAATGTGATGGGTAGGAGATTTGCATGCTTTTGTGCATGTAGGTCATGCATGCTCACCCTTGAAAAAATACTGTCGGCTAAATGAAAACTTCTGGCAATAGGTAGTTGCCGTGCATGTTGATTCTTATAGTTGCACAACCTTCTATGAGTTACACTATTGACGAGGTCTCTAGGCTACTTGGTGAGTCTTTTCGTGAGGACGGCTTCTTAATTAGTAAAATATCAGGAAGTTGATATTATTTAATAAACAAAGATTTATTGCTACTAGCATTGTCTTTATGCTATTCGCATTTATCCTTGTATTCTTATTGTTAAAATACGTGCGTCATTTAACGGAAAAGTTTTCTTTATCCAAATTTGGTTCGCTTCAGTCCAATTCTTGGCTCCTTGGAATACTTATGTCTCTACAGTTTTCTGTTGACAAATGTTAACAGACAAAAAAAATAAAAAATAAAAAAATCTGTATAATTTGAGATGGTGCATTTAATAGAAACAATAAAAGACGGGATGTTTGAAGTACTTAGTCTTCTTATCTTATTTCAACCTTAATGATTAATTTTCAACGTTCCACGAAACAATCAAAAAAATTTGTAACCAAGTCAACAAGAGGAGAAAGAAAAAGGGAAAGAAAGACAATTGTATCCTACATGCATACCATTACATGTACGTTCACAGCGCCCTCGTTGCCCCCCCCCCCCTTTATAAGTTTTACAGTAAATGTACCCCTCGTCTTTATATAAGTTTTACAGCAGCTATTATCGCTCGTGGCTGTTCACCGTCTCTTTGGGAGCTGAAACATCCTCTTCAAGAACTGGTTGGCTATGCCGTCGTCCCTATGGCACAACACCCTCAGTATCGTGTTGGGGTCGGTCCGGTTCCACCTCCCCGTCGTCGGGGGCATCGGCAACTTGTGCCCTCCTGCCCCGAGGAGGAGGGCACTGGATTCGCACGCGGCGATGCTGAAATCCTCTATGAGTCGTTCGGTCGGCAGCCCCATCAGCTCCACTATACCCTCGACCACCTCTGCCTCTCTCTGGACGACCTCCTCCGCGACCAGTCCCTCGCCGCATGTGCAGAATGCTTTCTTCAAACTCCGGAAGTCTTCCAGGATAATCTCATGGTCAGCCCGTATGAAGGCCCGCTCGCTCCCGCCGGCGAGAAGTACCATAAGGAATGCCTCGAATGCAATCCTCATCACCTCCTTCACCGCGAGAGGCTGTGCCCGATCGACGAGGATGGAGATGAGGAGGGTGAGGTTCTGTTTCAGGATGCGGAGGGCCGGGCGGATCCTGGCATTGGCCACGTGGCCCAAGTAGAGGCCGTCGTAGAAAGAATGGTGAGAGTCGAGGAAGATTAGGCGGTAGGCGGCGAGCTCGGACACGTACTGGATGGCTGACTGGACGGAGGAGCGAGCAAGGTCGAAGTGGTAGGAGGGCGCCAGGCAGCGGTTGCTGTTGGCGACGCGGGCGCGGGGGGAAGAAGACCTGTTGACCCCCCGGGGGAAAAGGGAGAGCGACTTGTCCAGCGAGTGGAGGTGGGCCAGAACGTAGTGCAGGGTGTTGAGCCGGATGTAGAAGCGTTGCGTGCCACGGCTCGTGGACGGCTTTGGTTGGTGCCCTTCGGCACTATTACTCATGCTCGCCCCCGTCGTCGGCTGGTTGGCACCGCCGTTGCAGGGGCTCGACGCCTTTTTCCATAACCTTGTCATTGTGGACTCCTGGTTGCATCTTGTTAGCGGGGGAAGTGCGGGAACGTAGGTTTGCTTGGTACCTGCTGCGCATCGGCAAACAGATGAGAATCGATCGAGATTAGCTCAAACTAATTAAATAATATTGTTAGTCTATTTCATTCTTAATCAGCAGCACGCAAGAGCAAGCTTTCTATACCACACGATGCAACGAAGGAAATGTACTCCTGAAAGATGGTCTCCAGTCCATCAGCAAGGTCTTGGACCATGTCGTTCCTCCCTCCTACTGGAATATCGAAGAACTCATCCGCCGTCACCTGGGCTAGCTTCATCAGATCCACAGCAGATTGGGCATAGGGCTCGCTTTTGGACCTCGGGATCCAGCTCTGAGATCGACACAGCAGCAGATTGCACGAGTCAAACAATGAACAGCAGCAGATCGATCGCCCCTAGCTAGCTAGCTAGCTGTGTGAAAGGTGTTATATATAATATATACGTACGAACTGCAGATTGATGATCACCTCTGTTTCTTTAGCTCTCTGGAGGCACTCCTTTCCAATCCTCAGCCTTTCGTCTATCCAAGTCTTGAGGAGGTTCACGACGATGGTGTCCACTTCGTATGGGATCATCTCCCTCACAATCCCCTTCCCACCATCTTCGCAGTCTACTGAATCCTCCACAACCATCTGAACTAGGAACTTCTCCAGCTTTGCAGCAGAGTGGAGCACCCGAACCAGATCGTTTGTCAGGCAATTGACCTTGGCTACGTACTGCTTCAGCACGATTCCAAAGCAGTTGTGGATGGTCACCGCCGCGTCAGCAGTCGGATTTGGGTGCCATGTCCTCAGGACCGGGCTAAACGTCTCCCTCTCAACGAGCGCTAACTCTTCCGTATCCTTGGCCAACTTTATCAATATTTCACTCGGATCCCGTTCTACTTCCACGATCACGTCATCGGCGCCTCCAGCTCCATTCTCGAATATCTGCCACCACATCGAACGAACAGCTTCGATTTGAGTCGACGACTGTAAGATTTCTCGGTGCAGAGACAAATGCAAAATTTAATGTGATCGATCGATCGATCAAGCGCTACCTAATATATAATATAATTAATGCAAAAAATAAAAAAATAAAAGTTACGTGTCGCACGTACCTTGGTGAATGCATTCCTTATAGCAGATCTTATGTAGTAGTCCACCCTGTTTCCCGTCGACATGGCGGCGGCCATGCTCCCACTCCCACTCCCACTCCCCGTATCTGGTAGCGGTACGTCCTCAGAGATGATCCTCGTCGTTGCAAGCGCAAGAGAAACTATGTTCTCCATGTTGCCCAGAGTTCCCTTGTCGAAGTTCTCGTGATAATCCAACAGCCTCTTCTCCGTCCATCCCTGGATCGCCAACAACACACTCGACAAGACCTTCAAGTAGTTGGGCTCGCGGTCGACTGACCTCCTTGCGTCGTTGGCAACCTCGACGAGCATCGCCATTGCTGCACATATGAGGTCCGGTTCGATTTCCCCGGTTACGACGTATCGCTGGAATAGCACCCAGGTGAAGCACGCATTGTGGATCATCCTATTGATCCCCAGCGTGGTCCATGTCTTCTTCATTAGCTCGAGAAGCTCGTCGACCTCGTCCAAGACCACGGTCTCTTCTCGGAGGTCGAAGATGGACTGGAGGAGAGCCAAGTAGAGGTGGACGTTCATGGGGTAGCCGTCGGCCCAGTGGCAGACCTCCGGGGAGGAGCCGTTAACGGTGCTGCGCCATGCCAAGGCGACGACGGAGTTGCAAAGGTTGCGCATGGCTTCGGAGTTCTTGCTGGTGTCGATGGGCTTTTGCTCGCTCGACCGGATGACTTCCCGGAAACGTAGCGCAGAGGAGTTGAGCCGGTCCAGGGGAACCGGGGCGTATAAGATGAGGCCAGCTTCCAAGAGCTTGAGCTGGCGCATTTGCCATTGGTGGTACTCTTGTGCGTCATTGAATTCAGACGGTTTTAGCTGGCGGAGGAGCTCCAGGGGGAGGATGATCGTCTCTGCTCTTCTACCTACCTATTAACGGCAATAACAATAATGACAGAGACACGTACATTAATTAGCGCACCCACCCAAAAATAAAATGGCATGCATTAACGCTCTTCTTCCTTCTCGGTGATTTAATTTTCAGATGGATGTGGCATTAATTAGGAAGTTGGGAAAAGGGCTTAGATGAGTTGAGTTGATTGAGCTGAGGATGTGGCATTATTATCATTTATCATAAATATTATACTCGTTTCTTTTTAATAAAAAAATAATTCTATGGGGTCTTGCGGGGATCGGCGGTGAAAGAAAAGAAGATTGGTAGGAAAATGAGACGGACCTGGCCGACGAGGGTCCTCATGAGGGTCTTCCGCAGCCGGCAGTCGCTCTGGTCGGTCACGCGCATCTGCTGCCGCATGATCTCCGCCGACGTCATCGGCCGCTTCACCTTCCCGGCGAGTGCGGCCCGACGTTCCCCGCCGTTGCGCCCGACTGGTTCATCGTCCGCATGGACGGCGGCCGTCTCGCCTTCAGCCCCAGCGCCTTCTTTATCCTGCTGTTCACCACCATCATCCCCGTCCCACCCTTCGGCCCGCCAGCCGTCCAAGACCCGTCCCCGCCGCCCTCCGAACCGTAGTAATTGAGCGCGCTCCGGCTGCCACCAAATCCGGCCGACGAGCGGCACGACATGAAGAAGACCTCGTACGCGGTCTCGCGGAGCTCCGACCGCCGGAGGGTCTCGAGCCGCCCGAATGGGCTCTCCAGCTCGCCGTCGAAGTCGATGCTGCTCTCTGACCGGGAGCCCGAGGATGGGGAGGGGTTGCGGCGCATCATGGTGGCGCCGGCCGCGGCGGCCGTTCAGGTCACGGCCGTCGGGGAGAGGAGGAGGAGTGAGGAGAGAGAGAGAGATCAAAAGTGAAGAGAGGGAAGCGAGGGTCGGATCCACGGCATGCTGTGCCTTCTTTTTTTGCCCGGCAGAAGAGGGGATTGGAAGTGAGGAGGAGGGGTAGAGAGAGATGGGGGGGTTGGGAAAGGGGTTCGTTGGCCGGCATTCTGTTTGTTTTATTGCCAGCGATTAAGGAGGGGATCTATGAGGTCGAGGAGCAAGGGGCCAACTAAGAGAGAGAGAGAGAGAGAGGTGGGCGGTGCGCTCGTTGAGTTGGCCGCTTTTGTTTCTCGGCAGGGACGGACGGGCACGCGTCGCGCAGTGCCGGGTCTAATTTTAGGACAATTCCAGTCCCAGCAGGTGGATAGCCCTGAAGCTCCTCTCAGCAGTTATGTGAGTTGCAACGCTTTCTTCTTTTCTTTTTTTTCCAATTTCATCTTCTTATTTCTTTGTTGCTTAATGGATTAAGTTCAGATTTAAATACAGTTGGATAGACATTCAGTAACTCTTGATCATCCACAGAATTGTGATATAAAAGGAAGGTTTTCCCTTGAGTTCTTGTGCTACATGGAACTTTTGTGCGCTGGATCAGGAGAAGGCAAACGCAGTGAGGCTTCTGTTCTCACATCTCACTGAGCCATGCAAATTGCTTGCCTTTTCTTGCATTCTCTTTTTCTTCTTTTATGATGTTGTACTTCTTGTAGGTCTCGTCTCTTCCTTCTTTTTAACAGGGAGGCTTCTTTAATTTAGACTAAATAACTTTTTGCGAATATCGCCTCTCATAGTAACTTTCTTCTTTAACAACAATTAACCAGAAAAAAATAGTTAGCTAAAGAACTCAACGTATCAGGAGACATTACAGTGAGGCCAATTTTATTTTATGTACTGACCTTGGATAACTATTATGTGCGAGTGCTGCCTGGAATATGTGCGAGTGTTGCCAAAAACTTCTCTGTTATGTGATGCACAAACTCGCTTGCAGATCACATGATTTGTTAATGAGGATTTGGTCAAATTGGATTCCTGATATTGGAGAAGGTTCTGTATCAGTGTTCTTTACTTTGTCCTTCCATAAAGACCTACCGTTTAAAAATTCCACGCTTTCTTTTCCTCTGGAAGGGTCTTTAAACTACTTTATGGTGTCATATAAGAATTTTCTAAAATTCAAGCTTGAGCTAATATCCTCCTGTTACTTGAGAAGGACCCGGTCTCCCAACACTTGATTTTTTTTCTTTTTTTCTTTTTTTTCCAACTGGAAGGATTGCTTCAACAAAAGAACCAAACATATCACATTCAAGAAGAATAAGTTTAGCTTTGAGTGTATGATATTATAAGGAGAAAAATGCAAATTTGACATCTTTTTAAGATACTCAAATTGCACACTAATAGTGGACCCTAGCTCAACTTGTTACAGGCATTTATCTACACAAAAACAAAAACCAAATCAATTTATACATACCCTAAAAATATGCTTGATTTCAATTATTGTTTGTTTCTGACACAGACAGAGATGAATGATAGAAGATACAGTATTGGCAATACAATGACAATATAGACCATCAGATAGTGACAGAAGATGCAGTAGAAGGGCTGAATTCACTCTGAATATGTACTGGAAGGATGGCTCATATAAGCCCTGGGGACAACCTTGCCATGAGTACTTCGACGAGTGCAGAGCATTAAGCCATAAGATGATGAAAAAAGACTATGGTAATCACACAGCAGTTCAATACACATTCTAGAATACAACATGAGCACAGCAACTTGCGTGAGCTTAAGCAGCACCTTTGTTGAGAGTTCCTCCCAGCCTGGCCTCAAGCGGGGCAGCATGCCAGTTCACTCTCACTCTCTTGTCCTGCATTAGTCCAAAAAAGATGTTAGTGCTTACAATTCGTATTCAGAACTAATGTTCTCTGGCACTTAACGTACCTCTCTGTATTTGCTTGTGGTATTTGGAATCCCTTTGATTTTTGAGCCAGATTGACAAGAAGAACCTGAATCACTTCTCTGGTTATTACAACTCCAGTAACTGCCCACAATACCCACAATGGGAATTTCATCAGGGCTCCTACTGGGAGACCTTCTGGGTGACGATGTCACGGATGATTGCTTGATATCTTCAACAGTCAAGGCACCTAAAATAGGCTTCTCCTCTTGACTAACTGGCGAGCTGGAGAGATGAGAACTGCTTTGCTGGAGCCCTTCCTTGGCTGAATTATCCAATGAGACCAGCCAGTTAGAAAGGCTAGCATCCACTGGAATATCGTGTTTGGCAGGGCAATTTGGACTTGTATTTGAACCAGCAAGCTTTTGGGACTTCTCAATCTTAAATTTAGGCTCAGGACTGAGAGCCAACTTGTTCTCCATGTCTGAGTTGATGCTTTCCTTTTTTTGATTCTTGGATGGAGATGCACGCCCCTTAACTTCTTTCCACTGAGTGAGATTCTCTACAGGATTCAGCACAGCATGGACATACTGGCTCCTGTCGCGTGCAGTACATTTGGCCAGAAGGGATGGCTGCCTGTCGGGAGAAGAGACACTGTTGGATTTTGGACTGTTGACTTCCTGGATACACTGCTGTTCTTTCTCCATTGGTGGTGAAAATATGCATCATAAGTCTCTTCGTCATTTCCCTCTGTGTCAACAATATTATCAGCTTCCTCATCGAAATCAGGGTCCACATAATCCTCCTCCTCTTCTTCTTCTTCATCCCCATAGCCAATATCATCGTCATCGCTACTCTCACAATTTTGATACCTATGGTTCAAGAGAAAAGCTCCTTGCTTTGCAATAGATTCATCATCAGCTACCACCTCAGGCTTCCTTTCCTCTTCTATCACTTCACCCTCTGATGAATGCTTTGGATCTTCATCGATTAAGACTTGTTCATACGTTTTCACATTCAAATCAAATGTCACTTTCTTCTTGCTGCTGCGAAAGCTTCCCTGCTCCTGTTTATCTCCTCTACAAATATAAATAGTTAAATGTTAAATCCTAGCTAGAACTGAAAGGGCGAGAACAGATCAAAGCAACATCTGACAAATTAGTAAGCATATAGAATGCTTCAGCTAAAACCACACAAGTCTCTCAGACCAAAGCTTACAAATTTTGAGAGTAGTACCACTAAAGCCTAAACATCAATATATTATTAAAAGAAAGAAGAAGAAGAAGAAGAAAAAAAAAAGTTAATACCTTGGTTCCGGAGTCGAACCGACCACTGCTTCTGAGACAAATTTTTTCTTTGGAGAAAGATTCGGTGCGAGTTGCTTCGTAGAGGGGCTCTGCAGAGGCTTGTAACTCTCGCACGCCTAAGAAGTGCAAGCAAGTTAGAAGGACTAAGATTATATAAAACGAAACAAAAACAAATGGTGGAAGCTCTAGAGCAAGCCTACCCGATCTACTGGTAGTGATTTGTTGGGTGGTCTTCGTCTCTTTCGATTCTTGGCACCCCCAAAGCAGGCAAGGAAGCACCCCATGAGCAAGGAAATGAACCAGAGCTCTCTCTCTCTCTCCCCCTTTGCCTTCTATTCGGATCAGTTTGGAGAGAGCCCTCTAGAGCTTCCTCATGGGGGAAAAAAATTGGAGGATGGGGACCAAAGAGGGGAGAAGATCCGAAGAAGGCTGAGGAGAGGACAAAACGGTCAACAGAGTTTTAAAGGGTTTGATGAAGTCGGAGGATGTGACCGTTGGGCGGAGCCGAGTGAGCGGCGCCTTCTAATTGAAAATATTAAAGTATAATAATAGCTAGCCTTTCCGTACGCAGTGAAGTTACCTCCCGATCAGAATTTGCCACGTCGTCCGTCACAGTTTGGTTCCTTTTTTGGGTGCCGTTTGATTTTGGGAAGGGAGTTGACGTCCGATCCAGCGTCTACGCCCCGGCGCCCCCGTTGTGCGGTCCAAGACAGCGTTGAGGGCGTGTAAGCTTCTGATTGGTTAAGAAGATGGGCATGGCTGTCCTCTGCACTACTAGGGAATTGCCACGTATGGAATAATGGGACAGCGGGGATGGCTCGCAAGAAATTGTATCCAGTTAAATTTTACACCAAAATATTTTCACTCAAAACTCGTTTTCGGTCCTCAATCTCTCAGCTATTATAATTTAGTACTTTATATTTAAAAAAAAAATTAAATTTCCACCCCTTCATTAGTTGAAAGCGGTGCGAGGATTGAAAGTTTCACGGTCAAATGAATTTTGGGTAATAAAAGTTTTGAGGTAGGAAGTATAATTTTAACTAAATTTCAATATGGATGGTTTAAAATACGGAGGTAGTGATATTTTTATTTATAATATTTTTAAGTATTATCAAAGTACATATGCTTTAGACCAGATGAGTTGCTAGATTTACGGCCAATAGACACGCCACAAAAAATAAAAGCTATCATTCGGTAGATATGGTGCTAGGATGGGCGAGATGGACGGATGAGAACAAGCCTAACTATAGTCTATAAATAAGATCACATAAGGATACCCTTACACTTTCTCAGGTTGATCAAGAATAATATTAAGGC
>UESW01000707.1:0-24871 GCA_900491605.1 Calamus simplicifolius | reverse complement strand
GGGCCTCTGCCCCGGTTGCTCTCAGGCTGACCCCTTCAAGTTGGAGTTTGAGGCCAACCACCTTCATTGTGGCCTCATCCAGTTTCAGCTCAGCGGCCCATGCATGCTCTTTCTTGGCCCAAGCACCCTTCTTCGCCTCCATGAGCCATGCTTCCAGCCACCAGCTCGCTTCCTTGGTTGCTTGGAGTTCTTTGGTCATCGCTGCCTTGTGGGACCGAATGAAGGCCAGCTCCTTGGCTGCCCTATTAGCTTGAGCCTGGGCAGTAGTGGCCTCCCTCCGAGCAAGGCCATAGGACTTGGTGGTCCGAAGGCAGACATTCCTCAGGGTGAAGATACCACCCACTACCTGCATGACGGGAAGACAAATTAGAACACTACATTGCAAAGGAGAACAGATTCAAAGGAAGGTAAACAAAGTCACTTACCCAGAGCATTGCCACAATGCTCTGCATCATGTGGGCCCTTCACATGCCCATGCCAATATTGACAACACCCTGACCGAGAGGATGGTCAGCATGATCTCCTGGGGGGTAGGCCATGCTTCCAAGAGGCCATGGAAGGACGAGGGTGTTGAAACTGTAATCCCCTTCTCAAAAAGGGACTTAGTGAGGGTGAACAATCCAAACGATAATAGCATCGTCATCTTCATGATGATCGCTAAACATCCTATAAAGAGAATCCTTGTTGATAGTGGAAGCTCAACGACATTCTTACTTACGATGCATTTTTTTGAATGAACCTTTCTCCCGACTCCCTTCGACCCGTGTCCATGCCCCTAGTTGGCTTCACAGGGGTCTCTGTAAGCATTAAAGGTGAGATCACTCTTTCAGTCATGGCCAGTATGCCACCTTGCTAGAGTACAATCTTCATGAGATTTCTGGTCATTTGGGTGCCATTGGCCTACAATGCCATATTCAGATGACCCGGCCTAAACCTCTTGGATGTGGTCATCTCTACCAAATGTTTCCTCGTCAGATTCCCTATAGAAGAGAGAGACCAAAGGGAGTCAAAGAAGAAAGAGAGCATGCCGAGTGTTTGCTGACTTTCTCGCTGGGAGGCGACTCAGCGAAGACGATCTAGATTAGTGAGCTCCTCCCTAAAAAAGAGAGAGATCAGCTTTTAGCCTTCTTGCGGACCAACTCGGACATCTTTAAGTGGTCAACATCTAACATGCCCAAAATACCTTCGGAGATAATCACTCATAAGCTTAATATTGATCCAAAGTATTGACTGAGAAGCTTTACCCTTGAGAGACAGAAGGCCATCGATGAGGAAGTCAGCAAACTACTTGTTGTTGGTCACATTCAGGAGGCACACTACCCAAGTTGATGGTTAATCTGGCGATGGTCCGCAAGGCCACAAGCTCCTCAGCTTCATGGTTACCTTCTCAAGGTACAACTAAATACAAATGGACTGGAAGGATGAGGAGAACACCTCCTTCGTGACCGAGAAAGGCATCTATTGTTATAAGGTAATGCTCTTTGGCCTGAAGAATACAGGAGACACTTACCAAAGATTGATGAATAAGATGTTTAAAAATTAGATCGGTCAAAACATGAAGGTGTATATGGATGACATACTGAGCAAAAGCATCTGCACCACCGACCATTGCTGACCTGAAGAAAACTTTCAATAACCTTCGCCACTGTTGGATGAAGATGAAACCCCGTAAGTGCATATTCGGAGTCTCTACGAGAAAGTTCCTGGGTTTCATAGTAACCCAACAAGGAATTGAGACAAACCCAGAGAAGATTCAAGCCATCCTCAATATAAGGCAACCCACCAAATAAGAAGGAGGTATGACAACTCACTGAAAGAGTGGCCACCCTGAACCGCTTTTTATCAAGGTCTGCCTAGAGGTGCCTACCCTTTTTCAAGGCCCTATGTAAGGTGAATGGCTTCAAGTGGATAAAAAAATTTCAGAAGGCCTTTGAGGAGCTGAAGAAGCTCCTATTCACCCCACCTTTGCTATCAAAATCGAAGGAGGGAGAGGATCTCTTCCTTTACCTTGCGGCCTCCCTAGAGGCGTCGACTCCAACGAGATGCAAAGGCCAGTTTATTATGCTAGTAAAGTGCTTCATGATGCAAAGACCAGGTATTCCAAAATTAAAAAGATTATTTTTACACTAATCGTCTCTTTTCAGCATCTCAGGCCTTACTTTCAAGCTCATTTGATTGTGGTGCTTATGAACCAACCACTCAAGGCTATACTATCCCATCGAACACCTTTGGATGACTGACCAAGTGGGCAATCAAGTTGGGAAGAGTTCGATATTTTATATCAGCCAAGGTCGATCATGAAGTCTCAAGTTTTGGTGGATTTCATAGTCGAGTGCACCTAAACCGAGTAGCATCCAGAGGAACCCCCTCCAACGAGCCCATATGTTGAACCAGAAGAAATGGGAGAGACCTAAATCCTTCACGTTGGTGGTGCTTCAAACTCTTAAGGGAGCAGGGCATGGCTTATCCTTGCAAGTTCGAATGGGATGATGGCAGAGTATGCCCTCTGATTCCTCTTTGAGGCCACTAATAATTAAGCCGAGTATGAAGCTGTGTTGGCAGGAATAAGACTTGCATAGGAGCTCGAAGCAAAGTGCCTTAGAGCCTTCATCGACTCCTAGTTGGTCTTCGAACAGATCACTGGAGAGTATGAAGTCCAAGACCCCATCATGTCTCGCTGCTTAAATAAGGTCTGATCAGAAACTTCCACTCTGACTTACTTTAGCATCAGCTACATCCCCAGAGGTAAATATAGAAGGGTCGATACCCTATCTCAGATGGCCAACTTGGCAAACAATACCTTGGAGAGGACCTACATCGAGCATTTGGAAGTCCTAAGCATCGACATTGTGGAAGAGGCCTTGCTAGTCACACAGGAGCCAACTTAGATGGATGCCTACATCCGCTTCCTTACTGATGATCGCACAAAGGCTAGACTACTCAAATGGAGGGCTTCTAGATTCATGGTGTTGGGGCTGAGGCAATGTCAGGATTCTCAAGCGAGGTCTCTTTGACTTCGGTCTCCATGCATTGTCGGCTGCCTCCTTTCTCTTCTTGTCGAGCCCTTTCAGCTGATCAACTGAGAACCTCATTCCTGCAAAAGGCAGAGGGCTAGAAAAAGCATCAATATAAACAGACAAAAATAGAAAAGAAGGAGGAGCACAATACTCACTTAGGGTCGGCACCGGACTCACACTGGCCTCTTAGAGATTCCTCTCTAATAGAAGGTCCCAACAGAGAGGGACCTTGAAGGAGAGCAATCGATCAAAGACTTTCTGGTCCCTCTATTCTGCCACTGAGTTCCTGTTCGGGGACAAGTCTAGCTCCCCCCATTGCTCTCACTCCCTCTTTGTGGGCGTAGAAGAATCAAGATTTCCATCCCTTAATAAAGGAGGGAAGATCGAGTTTCAGAACCCTACCAGGCCTAGGGGAAAAAAATCCATCACCCGATTTTTGAATGGTGGTGGTGGAGGAAGTATATTTCCCGAAATAAAGAAACCCGGGCCACCAGACCAAGATAGTGGTAGAGGACAATGAAGGCACAGATCGTTCTGAAGGAGTTCTGAGCCAACTGTGCTAGGATAAGCTCATACCTCTTCAAGAGGCTGATGATGAAAGAGTGGAGAGGAAGACAGAGACCTACCCTAAAAAACTCCTCATATAGGGCAACACCTCTTGCACAGCTAGCGATCACCCTGTCGTTGGGCTCAGGAGTAGACAATTGTATCCCCTCTGGGATCCTATACTATCCCTAAGACTCTCTACATCTATAGGGATCATGGTGGAGGAGATGCCCTTCGGGCCAATCGAACTAGGGGCGATGGTCGAAGGAAGTGCCGGATGGACTAGAGCGGCCGAAGGCTCACGGATGGCTATACCACTGGCCCTATGATGCCGCTACAAAGGAACCTCATCCTCGGAGGAAGAAGAGTAAACTATGGGTCTCTTACCCTTCTGAACGAGCCTAGGGTCCATAGCTAACTCAAAGAAGAAGACAAGGAACCAAAGAAGAAGAGAGTAATGGAAAGACTAAGAAGACTGACATGCTGAAAGAAAAGGCACCCCAAAAGCTCAAGAAGCAGAAGGGAGAAGGAAAGGAAAGTTTCTGTCTTAGAGGCACTGGAAGCATAAGAGGTTCAGTAGAAGAAGCAGGAGGCCTTTTATACTTATTTTCAAATCGTTCCGCCCGATCATGCAGTCACATGGGCATCCGCGATTGGCAGTTGGCATCCCAACCATCAGGTGGCCCCTTACGCTCAAGATGCAATGTTTCAGCGGTGTGTAGGGAGGCACGATTTGCAGCTGATAATGGGACACTGACGATGACACCATAATGATGACATGCCACTCTTGCCAATCGAGGGATGACTCCTCGATTTCACTATCGAAACTTGTTGTACGATGATGGTATCGCACCTCCCATTTATCCTTAAATGTGAAGGACCACACCTTTTGAGGGCATGTGCTGGGCCCCGCAATAAATGGTGTCTGAATCATGATGCATCGAGACTCTACATTTCTTTCGCTTGGCGGGTGCAAGACACGTGATCGCACAAGCTTAGAAGTGGAGGGGCATTTAATGTGGCTGGTGGAGCCACACCCAACCAATGATGGAGATAATCTGATAAAGCTGGTAAGATCATGCCTGATCAATAGTGGTGATCACCCTTCCATAGCAACCTTCAGTAGGCCACCGGATAGAACCCTGACTTGGCCACCCAATTGGGGTAAGACTCCAACTCAGCCACCTAGATAGAGCTCCCACTTGACCATCCAGGTAGGACCCCAACTTGGTCGCTCGAGTAGAGCCTTCAGCCGGCCACTCGAGTAGAGCCTCCAATCGGCCACTCAGGTAGAGCCCCCAGTCGGCTACTCAAATAGGATCCTGACTCGGCCACCCAGGTAGAGCCTCCAGTCGGTCACCCAGGCGGATCCCTTGTGGAGACCACTCATACGGCCCAACTAGCCACTTAAATTGTTTGTACAATTTCCCATGATCCAAAATCTTAACGAAAATGGGATGTGGGAGACAGATCTGATGGATGCTCAAATTTGACAGAGCCTACCAATCCTGCTATGACCACCCATATCTAATAGGACCTAGCCCACCAACCCAGCTATGGCACCTATATCTAATGGGACCTAGCCCACCAACTCTGATATAGCCATCCATTTCTGATGGAATCTGGCTTACCAACTTTGCTACGGTCACCAAAATCTGACGGGACCTAGCCTACCAACTCTGACATACCATGAGGGAGGCAAATCTTGCTGCTACTACCCTTACTGCATATGCTGATAGGTAGTTACGCCTCGAGTCTTGTAAACATCCATAAAATGGTAAGAGGGATCTCCAACTAGGTACGAGGCCCAAAACACATGCTCACACAAAGCATTTTTTCTCTAAGACTCTTGAGCTTTCTTTCAAGCTCACGACTATTTAACTTGAGCATTGAAGGGTCCCCACCAGAATCATTGGCCCTTAGGAACTTTTTGCAGGCTCTGTTTGGAGTGAAGCCCACCAGAGGACCCCTGACCAGTCGAAGAAGGCGATCGAATGCTCGCCGATGGTCAAGGATGATGATTTGGCATCAACAAATTGATGCACCAGGTAGGACGATAATGAGAAAGAAAGACCATCAGCACCATGCTACATATCTCCATCCTCTCTAAATTAACAATGATGGTAACCTGCACTTGAGAAGCCTCCACCAGCCGTATGGGAGAAACTTTCTAGTAGATCGAGTAACAGAAGGCCAACCTCCCTACTCCACCATCGCCACCACCTCAGATCACCCAGTCAACCAACTTTTCATCATCACCAAGCAAGTCCAGCATTAGTGGCAGTAGTACAAGAGTTGCAGCAGCAGCACTCTATGGCCACACAGCAATAGCAGAGGCATCTTTTGCCTCATGCAGCCACTGCACAGGCCAGCTGACAATCCACCTACGGAAAGTCTTCCCATCGAGAGACCCATCACCACCATGCCACATCGGAGCACCATCGCCGTGAGGCCCCTAAGAGGCCTCGATCTCTCGCTCACCTCACCAGATCTCATTCTTTGCAATATTTTTCCTATAATTGACCCTTGATTTGCTAGATAAGTCATGTTCCTTAAAGGAGATTCTTTTTGCTTGGATAGATCTAGTATCTTACATCCTCTAGGTTACTTTGTCTAAGTTGAAGATGTTTCTTTTGTATATCTCTTAGCTTGTATATAGAGCTCCATAGTTATTATTACAAAGATCTTCATAAGTACTTAGGATCTAACTCTATGATTATTATGGATATATATATATATATATAGTTGTGTAAACATTCCTTTAATAAATATATATTTTTTGGATGTCAATATCTTGGTTTGATATTAATTACATATGATTATGAATTATTTAAGGCTAACGTGGAATACGGTAGGTCTTACTTATTTTGGTTCTCTTGTTAGTCATGGATCTCTTGTTTCTACAAAAAATTTTGGGTTTGAGATTCATCTAAAGCTTGATAAAAATTGAGATTGAACTCAAACAGGGCATAACATGACCTGATCTCCAACCCTGCTTGTTGCTTTTCCATCCTCCAAGGCCATCATTAATTCGTGATCATCTTTTCTACCTCGATCACCATGCTAACAGTAGTCACATAAAGAGAATGACGCATTGCTGATACAGAGGAGAAAACATTAGATGGCCAAATGGTGGGATTGAGTGTGTTTCTCTCTTCTCATAGATTCATGCTGGGCTACCAAAATAGAATTAAAGTATTTATTTTTTATAAAACTACCAAGACATTTTTATCTTTTTATGACTATGCAAATTTTGTTGCCCTTTACAATTTGCTTGATTGTTGCATTTTTCATATGTACTTAGCCTTCCTATGATATCCAAACCACCTTTATTGAATTGAATTGATGGCATTAAAGGAGGAGAAAGCCCGCATGATTTTTTATAGAACACTGAAGCAAAATCCTAATTAAATACTACTCTTATATTTATGCTATTTTATGTAGGCATGCTGCTATTTTTTTAAGAAAATAATCGATAGATCTTATGATAAATGCTTACATTTCTATTTATAGGCAATGATCATAATATGAAGGATTATGGGTACATAATGTCTTTTAATTTGTGATAATCTTTGATTTTTTATTTGTTATTAATTATAATTACTTTCAATAACCCTAATTCTAATATAAGGGTTGAAACCTTCTAACTCAAAAGACCTTGGAGCCTTGATTGCACACCATGTTAGTCTCTCTCCTCACATATGTACTTTTATTTAAATTTTACCCTCACTTCTTGAGTAAACAAAACAAAAATAATATGAAAAATAAAATAATATTCATAATTTCTATTAACAATATTTTTTTTGTAACAATAGCATATATATATATATATATAGGAGAATAATGGCTAGGTTGCACTCAATATATATATTTTTTCTTTTTCGGAGAATAAAGGCTAGGTTGCACTCAATGTATTTTCATTCCGATAAGTTTAAAGAAAATTTCTATGAATCATCTAGAAAACTCTTAGAAGGCTTTCTAGGCTGGCCTAAGCATTGGGCCAATGAGAACAAGAATATTAACCCAATCAGGCCAATTTAAATCAAGCCCAATCTTATAGTACAATCTTTTAGTACAAGTGGGCTTGTGCTAGTTTGAATGCTTGCTCGCCCTGCCCCTTAAATCTGATCTAAGTCGGCCCAAAAATCGGCCAATTAAGCAATAAATCGATGACAACATTACAGCAACAATAAAAACCAAAAAGAAATAACAAATTGCACAGACCCCTGAAATCACTTGTGTTGCTTAATTAATTAAATCACAATGATACCGAAAATTGAATAGTATACATTACAATTTCATCAACTATATAGCTTACGTTACATATATAATAGATACTTTTGGGTTCAACTATAAAGCTGCTTACGTTACATATTTGGGCTCAACAGATCATACTACGAAGATCTAAAATTGTTTCGTGTCCCTCCTCTTTTTTGACCCTTCTCCTTGGGGATTCCATGGGAGGATCGAAGCCCAGCAGCAGGCCTTGCGCCTACCATTGCCACCTCCCTTCCACAAGGCATTTAGGTATGGATGGTATCGACGGTGCAAAGGCAACGCAACGAGGACATCATGTCCCCATCGCTTCTGTTTCGTCGCTCAACTTCGAAATAGCAAACGCGGTGAAGGAAGCCCCAAAGGCGGTGAAGGAAGCCCCAAAGGAAAGGCTCTGATGATATCGAAAAGGAAACGATGTTAGCGAATAGAACGAAGAAGGTCAAGACGCGATGGCTCATAAACCTGAGACCCCTCCCGTCCGCTTTTATAGAGGGTCCAGCATTTAACGCCTAGGTTCTCGAATGTTGGATTCGAAAGTCAGAATTAAATTTGGGTATATCTCTCTGGATTATTCTCACTTTCCGAGGCATTTAATTTTATAGATTTATCCTATCTATTTTCTCTAATGTTTCAACGGATAACACTTATTATTATTATTATTATTATTATTATTATTATTATGAGTGTTCAATTTAATTTTATAATGTACGTTGCTTGCCTGTTCTAGTCATGAGCCATTCAATTCTCTTTTGACATTTATATCCGTATCTTTCTCCTGCTATAAATTTTTAATTATATATTATAATTAAGAATAAAGTAAAAGTTTATCTTATCGATTTTGTATAATATTTAATCAATAATCATAATGACATGAGAGGATGGTATTTCGATGAATTCCCACAAATCCTACATCTCCAATAATCGCACTAGCACCCTCAATGTCTTGTATATATATCAAAACTTTACTTAGGTAAACTTTTCACCCCACAAAATCTTTCTTAATTATCAGCAAGAAGTGAGTTTGCCTGACTGATCCATTAAGCCAACTAAATTTTGAGCGACGCATGCACTAGGCCCAAACTATATTGGATCTTATCTAAGCTTAAAATTACTTATTTTGGTTCAATCCTTTGTAACATTTATTTATTTTCTTGAATATTCGAATGAATAATGTTCATCTAGTTTCTCAAGTGTTTTAATTTAATTTTGTAATTATGTTTCTTGATTGTTTATTTGGAGGCCGTTCGATTCTCTTTAAGGTTTATATTGCGATGCGTAGACAGGACTGGCATTGTCGAACGCCGTTGAGACTAGTACACATTGCATATCTTCATCCTTATGGTAAGCAACTGATCTCGCAAGCTGAAGTATGTAGATACTTGGATAGATGTGTCGATGCTCGTTATTATAATGATGCATTCGATGACCAGCACACAGAGATCCTATATGGATATTTTATTTAGTATCGATGATTGATCTTGATAATGGTGGTGCGAGTGATCCTTTGACTTGAGATCTTCATTGCACCTCATGTGTGGAATGTCATGGTTTGCCATGGATGGCAAATAGTGTCGGTTGGGTATAACATGAAGCACATGAAGGTGGTGTTTGATTAAGATAGGATTCATCTTCTTTCATAGAAAAGGTTATATCCCACGGCCACTTGATGGATTAAATTGACTGCTAAATCCTTGCAAGGTTGAGATGGAATTTGAAATGGTTTTGAAGTTTTAATTCATGTGAGTTAATTTTTCTGAGATCAAGTAAATAAAGATCATAGCACTGATTGATCTGGAATATGTGACTAAGGGATTGAATCATACGATAACCATTCATGGACAGGTATTGATGACTACGTCAATAAAATCCTTAACACTTGGGTGGTCATGATGCTAGAGGCCGATCATGATCTATAATCATGAATTCTTTGATTTGATCAAGGGGTTGATTTAATCAAAGAATTGACTTGGACAAAGTGTTGATTCACTAGGTCATCCTTAAGGTCAATATTAGGAATATGATTATTGCCAATGTGTCAAGGGACCTAATGGGTCACACGCATTAACAAGATTTTGGATGAAGTTAAAATGAGAATTAAGTTGAACTTAATTCAGATTAGATGACCAATTAATTAGGATTGGGTTTGACTCAATCTTAATGAGAGAACATGAAATTGATGAATAGGATTCATCATAGAGGAAAGAATTTTATGTACAAAGGAGAGACCTTTTGTACATGTGATGTACATATGAAATCCATTAATATCCATATGACGGATGGCTTAGGGTAATTGAAATTAATAATGTGATATTTAAGGATCCATATGATGGCATGATTTGATTCGTGGAAACCTAATTGAACTGAGGACTGAGATCGTGCTAAGTGAAGGATGGATTCATACTCATGTGATGAGCATGACCCATCTCATGTCATGGAGGAGGGAATACTTATAATTTTGGCATCGTCATGAAGCCAAACCTTAGACTTTGGTTTCATGGAATAATTTTTTTTTTATTTTTAGGGATGCAGTTTGATGGTTGTAATCCTAACGATAACAAATATCCTATATTTGTTAGGATAATTTGTTATCATGGTTGCATGATTGGATGGTTGGATCAAAATTTCCTTTTGTATCGAATAGGGTGATGCTCCCCCTTTCTCTCTCTATTGGATGCCCAGACCCCACTTTCTCTCTCTATAACATCCTTTCTCTTTCTAAAATGTTCCTCTCTCTTGGATGGGTTGAAAGCTCCTCTCTCTCTCATTGCTCATACTCTCTTGAGCGGATTGAAGGAAATCATTCTTTTCTTTCTTGATTGATCAAGATTTGATCTTATCAAGAAATTATTATTTTTTGATAATCAAGATTTCTTAATCAAGAAATCTTTTCTCTCTTGATTGATCAAGATTTGATCTTGATCAAAAAAATTGTTCTCTCTCTTGATCTAAAAAATCAATTGAAAAAAAAAGGTGCTAGTATCCCTCGCTAAAACGTCATCATCCAATCTTGAAATGATATCACGTTGATCACCATTAGAGGGCAAAGGCATGGACGGTTAGTAGTAAATTGTTTACTTCATAACACAAGTATAATCTATTATTAAATTATGCATTATTTCTTGTTGAATCTGTTCCTTAAGGATCATGGGCTTTAGGAATTAAATTCATATTTATTTTATCTTCTACTGCATGATATATGAATTTAATTCATATAAAAATAGACGAAATTCTCAACATAATGGTTATTGGATCCCAAGCCATTCAATTTTGTAATATTTATCTATTTTTCCGAATATTTGAATGGATAACATTTATCTACTTTATCGAGTGTTCGTGTATTGAATTGAGCATTTATAGAGGGTCCAGCATTTAATGCCTGGTTTCTTGAGTGTTTGAATGGAGCATCAAATTAAATTTGGGGCTATCTTTCTATATTGTCCTACTGTCGAGCCATTTAAATTTTATAATGTTTATCTGCTTTCGTTCCAATTTACTTTTGTAACGTGGGTTGAATGGAGCATTTTTAAAGGATCTAGCATTTAATACCTGATTTCTTGAGTGTTTGAATGGAGCGTCGAATTAAATTTGGAGCTATCTTTCCGTATTGCCTTATTCCCGAGCCATTAATTTTTTTTGTAACATTTATCTATTTTCTCAAATATTCCAATGGATAATGTTTATCTGTTTTCTTAATGCTATGTTTGGATGTTTGGAGGGGAAGAAAGGGGAGAGTAAAGGAAAGAAAGGGATGGAAGGGAATGGATAATGTTTATCTGATGTTTTTTAAAGGAAAGAAAGGGATGGAAGGGAATGGATAATGTTTATCTTTCTTTTAAGTGTTTCAATTTAATTTTGTGATATGTGTTTCTTGACAATCCTGTTCGGAGGTCACTCAATTCTCTTTAATGTTTATATTACAATAGCTTAACTCATGTTTGTCTAATGCTCTAAATTTTTAATTGTGTGACATAATTTTAAGGATACTTTTTTAAAGTATTTTTAGAAAACTATATTTCAATTTCATCCAATAAAAGCCCTATTCGATTGACTTGAGCTAGCCCCTTCTATCATCCCATTATGTCCTTAATTTTTTTTATTTACGACATCACTTAGATACAGTGAAATATTGTAAAAAAAGCCTTTTTAAAATAACGTGAGAGAATAATATTTTGGTGAATCTTGACCCAAACTCCTCTTCCAACACGTCCAAATTTAAGACCCTATCACTATCCAATTCCACACATCCAACAACCGTTCTACCATTCTCAATCTCCTATATATCAAAACTTTATTATGGTAAAATTTCTACTCTTCTCCTCCACCGTCCTCAAATCTTCCATGCTCCTTCACTAGCTACTAAGGCTCGAAGTGAGCTTGGGCTTAGCCAAGGTTCCACCAAGGGAACTTATTTTAAGTCGACTCATGATTTAGGCCTGAACTAAATTGGATCACGTCTAAACTTAAAATTAAAACCTCAAAAAATTTGAGTCATGGACCATTACTTGACCAAGCATGGATCTACATCAAATTTTGATTCCAAAGAAGGCCTAAAATATTGGTCCTTAATTAGACCCAAATTACGTGGAGCAGTATGAGTCCCAATTATCTTTGTTCTCATATTGATCATGAATCCCTAATTCACACCATGAAGTTAGCATCCGAGCCTAGGTTTGTCTAATAACAAGTAAGGTGTAGAAACCTTATATGTCTATGTTGTCTGATAATTAGTGGAGCATAGGAATCCAACCTATCTAGGTTTGTTGTTAGCTAGTGGAGCATAAACATGTTTCATGTTTTACATAATTTCCTTGCCTCTTAAAGTTCTGTGTTAACCTCATCCTTTTGCATGAAGATACTAGTTTTGTGTGTTGACCCTCTAACATCTAATATTTAAGTACTTTGAAGTGCGATAATTTAGATTAAATTAATTATGACTGTAGATTAACATGACATGCCTTTCTAGAGGCACCTATGCGGTGAAGCCTTTCATGTTGGCCGCATTCACCAGTAGAAGGGATCAAAAATATAATTCTTAAGGTTTATTTTAGAACGCATGATTAGAATTTTTAGATCACTAAGGCCAAGTATGCTATTAGCATAAGCAAAGAAATGTAATTTTGTAAGCTACTTGAGTATCGGACTGAATATACTATTTAATTATTCTTTTACTACTCAAGTAAATAGAAAGACAAGAAATTAAGCTAAAGTTTATTATATAATAACCTATTTGATGACAAGAGCATCAGATATTAAAGAAAAATTGAAATTAAAAATATGATCTATCAATTTCGATCAGAATAGGTAATGTGGAGACTGTTGGTCCTATGATAGTGGAAATAATTAAGTGGCCTTTGAAGTCCATGATGATATTCTAAGATTTTAACCAAAACAATTATGAAAAATTGTAGAAATATCTAATTTGCATAATGTTATGCTTTCTTTCCTTCCAAAATCATGTAGATTATAATATTTATGCATATCATAGAAATTTTGACTATTTATTATTGATTTTTGTTTAGAAATGATTAACATACACACATTGAATTATGATTTTATTGATTATAAAATGGATCCACTTCACAACATACATGAATACATTAATGAATTGAATAAGAGATGGAGGCGGCTTTACAGGGATGGCTTCAAGGTTCAGCAGATATTAGAAGTGAGGTTCTGTTAGATTCTTCACTAGATACATGGAAACCGGTAGTAAAGATTATCAAAGATAATTTTTCTCTTTCTAATTTATGAAGGAATTGAAGTTAGCAAAGCAGCATTATATTCATGTTGGGACTAAGGAAATAGTTATAGTTTCTCAATTCTTAAATATGCAAGATGTAAGGTATATAGGCTTTGGTGTCGGTAAAGGGTGATTGGAGGTGGTCCTGGCTCATGTATTGAATGTAATATAATAGCCTTCATTATATCCCTTTAAAAAGTGCTAATGAACTTGCTTTGTGTATATTTTGTAAAATATTCTCTTTCAGTTTGTTCATTGAACTATCACATAGGTAGGTTTTATGGTTAATGAAATGTTTAAATATATGCATGTTATATTATATTTGATTCTCTGAACATATTATAGATTTCATACCATATTTTTAAAGTGTTAATAAGTCTCATTGAGTGACAATTCTAAAGTTGGTAGGATTCAAAATAAAATTCTCCTAGAACTAGAATCTTATGCAATAGAATTACATTCATAATAATTAGTTAATTGAAATACAGAAAATGATTAAAATCATAAGGAGTTTTTCACTACCGTGCCATGGTGACTCTTCCACCTGTTCTACAAGGTAAATGGTATAATGTGTTGCTTCTAGAATGGGTCTGGATGTGTTTTGATGTAGCAGGCTTAGGTCAGTTTATGAATAAACTTTTAGTATCGTGGTAATAGGATTCTAATACTTAGTATCATGCTTTGTATGTCTAATGATTCCATTATTTCATAAATTTAAGGCAACGCTGTATAACATCTATGAGGTTTAACTACAAATAGCTTCATTTGCTATCTTTAAATAAAAAGCTAGTGAAAGAGAACTATATTGTTTAAAGTTTGCTGAATTCTTAAAACAAGGTTGCATAAGGCTTTGGGAAGCTCCAGTTTCGTATATGAAAGCTTATACATTTGTATTGATCATAGGAAGTTAAGCAAGGTGACTGTGAAGAATCAATATCCTCTGTATAATACTAATTATATAGTATATCTTAGTAGTATAATCAATTTTCTGCACAATGTCTAGTGTGTTAGCAAGAGAAGTTGAGCATTAGAAATCATGAGAACCAAAGTAGCCCCTACCTATTCCTAAATAGAAAAGAGAACATGTTACTATGGATCTTGTGATGAATTTGCTTAAGACTCCTAAAAGAGGTGATGCAATAAGGGTGATTGTGGATGGATTACTAAAATCAGTTTACTTCTTAACCTTCAGAATTTGCAAT
This sequence comes from Calamus simplicifolius, assembly GCA_900491605.1. Classification (NCBI taxonomy): domain Eukaryota; kingdom Viridiplantae; phylum Streptophyta; class Magnoliopsida; order Arecales; family Arecaceae; genus Calamus; species Calamus simplicifolius. The sequence continues at coordinate 10,088 of UESW01000707.1, read as the reverse complement.
TTTCTTAAAAGTTTAGCTAAACTCTATATTAAGTATATTCTTCGAGCTTGTGTTAGAAATCTTATGGTAGTCAGGATTGACATCTCTCTTCATTGAGTTCACCAAATAGTTCCTTTATGAAGCTTTGTAAGGCCATAAGTGTCAATCACCATTGTATTATGGTGAAGTTGGGAAAATAAGCATATAGAACCTGTTTTAGGACTTGAGATTCTCAAAAGAACCATGAGAAAGTTTGATTGACTTTTAAAAGCTCAAAGTCGATGAAAAGCATATGCTGATTATCGCCAACGAGTAGGAATTTGAAATTGTAGACCTTGAATTCCTTAAGGTTTCTCTTATGAATGATATTGTGAGGTTTAGGAAAAACAGGGAGTTAAGACCACAATATGTAGGTGCATTTGAGATTTTAGAAAGAGTTGGGTTAGTGACTTATCGGTTAGTACTTCTCTCAGACTTCTCTCAGGTGCATTCACCCTTCTATATCTCAATGCTTTAAAGTATTTGCTTGACTTGTCTCATTTCTTAGCACCACAACTGATTCAATTTAATGAAGATATATCACATAAAGAGTAATCGTTGAAATATTAGATTGTTAGGTTCGTAGGCTCTGTTCTAAAAAATATCCTTGCTAAGGTGAATATGCCCCCATCCTAGCCTCATTAGATACTGGCTCGATGGAACCACTATAAATCATTCTCCCATGTCAACCTCCTCTAACTGACCTTCTAGGTCTACTCTGACCCTTGCCTCTACCTTTGCCAGAGGATTGCTCTCTCTCTACTTGCCCTTGTAGTAACCATCCTACAAGACATAATTTATTGCATAGATTCATCATTCAATAACTATAATCATAATCATTCAAGCCTACTAGACTCATACTCATACTTATTCTTCTAGGACCTAATAACCTAGGGCTCTGATACCATAAATTGTCGGCATCCTAACCCTCAGGGAAAATCGACAAAGACTTGCGCACCTGTGGTAATCAGATAGAGTTCTACTAGTCTTTATGTAGCGCTCCATAAAGATTTAGAAAACTCCAACAGATTATCAAACTGAAAGACACCCAAAATGAGTCTAAAAAAAAACTTTTCATTATCTTCTCATATACATACACATCACCACAATATAAATTTTTCACATTTTATGACATCCTGCTTAGAAAAAAAAAGAAAAAAAACTTTTTTCTATGACATCCTTAGGCAGTTTATAAGATCACATTCACAATCGACAACAACCCCAGATACACATATTATACTCATAATTCCATCCAAAACACAAGTCCTTCTTTCATTTCAAAAGAGTTTATGATAGATCACCAAAACTCATTGTACACATATACATATACATATACATGGATATCACTCTGCCCTAACTCAATATATAACACTATCATTTATATATTCTTGCATCCAAGCAAGCTTTACAAGCTGGGTCCAGTCCCGCTAGCCTTTAAACCTGCAAACTCGGCTCACTGATCTGAAAATAGAGATATCAACCATAGAGGGGTGAGAATATTATATCAAAATATAATAAACACAGATAACACGAGTAAAAATATAATCCCATTTGAAGATGATATCAGAAAACTTAAAACTCAGCTTATTCTTTGAATAATACACATCTTTTGAAATAATATATGATAACTTATAATTTAGCTTATACTTGCAACAACATATTAGTACTAAAATACTCTGAATAACTGTTCCACTAAAAAATAAGGCATTTTATAAAGAAAATCCATGCATGATGCATTATAAAATATATACATTCCTTTCATACAGCCCAGACTTCTTTTATTCAATTCCCTCATCCTTTTGGCCCAGATGGCAACCCAAGAGGGGGGAGGGATGAATTGGGTTCTTTAAAAAATTTAACACTTAAAACTTAAAACCAATTTCACAAGGACTAAGTATACTAGTGAAGTGATGTAATAATTTAAAGCATAATAATAGAGAGAGAGATAGAGACAATCACTACAAACACAAGATATTTATAGTGGTTCGGTGTATCCCACACCTACGTCCACTCCCAAGCAACTCTTGGGTCCATACTATAATTCACTAATTACAGTTGAGTTATTTTACAAGCTCATAACTCCAACTTGTTGTTTTACACGGGGTCACAACGAACCAGCCGGTTTTCATGGGTTCACCAGCACAAAACCCAACCCAAGCTAAACTTAGCTTGACCCGAGGTAAACTACCTCAACTAATTCAATCCCCCTGATTGAATTAGAAAACAAACAATTCAAATATAAATTTATAGCAATTTTAAAGCTCCTCAAATGAGCAAATAATCAATGTAAATAAAATAAGATTAGAAAAGCCTGATTGAAGCGATGTGGATTTGAGCTTTTCTTCTTTTCCTCTTCTCTTTTGAGTAGATGAGCAAGGATTGAACTTTTGAATCTTGAACACAGCTCGTTGATGAGAAGTTAGAGATTTAGGGCTCAAGCTCTTCTCCTTCAAATCGGTGGAAATCCTTCGTATTTGATCTTGGAACTCGTTTGGATTTCTCTTCTATCTTTTCTATTGATGGCCTTGAGCACAGATTTTCTCTTTGATTTTTCTCTTTTTCTTTCTCTCTATTTTTTGTTTTCTTTCTTTTTGTTATCTCTTCTCTGCTTTTCAAATGGACGACGCCCTTTTATAAACCTCTATAATCCAAGATTAGGTGAAAACTAGTCGTTGAAATTGTACTTGGATGCTTCCTTACGCAAAGAAAAGAATCCGTTGAGAGTTAGGTGAGAAAATATATCCGTTAGAATCTGTTCTAATACTTTTGAAAATTATCCTTGACAGGTTATAGTCGGCTCCAACTTTTCATGTATCGGCTCCATATCGTGTTTCCATAAATAGCAAAAATCAATTCATCGTGGAGTCGGCTCTGACTTTGCAAAGTGTCGACTCCCCGCTGACTGGAGTCGGCTCCCGAATTCTGATGTGTCAGCTCCGAGAATTGCTCCAAAAAACATAGTCTTTGTAACTCAGGTTAGAGTCGGCTCCCGAAATCCATGTGTCGACTCCGAAATCTCAGGTGTCGACTCTGAAACTCTAGGTGTCGACTCCGAACCGTACCAAAAATATACAACTGCTCTGATACGCTCTAGAGTCGGCTTGAGACTGTTAAGGTGTCGGCTCCAAGTTCTGAACTTAAATAAATTCCATTGAAACTCGGTTCAAAACTAATTTCTAAGTGCCATTTGAATAAATAACCAATCTTAATTCCTGAAACACTTATCAAATCTATCAGAAACATAATGAATATACTCATGGCTTTTGTTAATCATCAAAATCAATTAATTGGGTAAATAATTTTTAATAATTTCCAATAATCTCCCCCTTTTTGATGATGACAAAAATATTGAGTATATGCATAATTGTCAAAATATTTACATTTAAGGTTAAGCTCCCCCTTAATGTGGTAGCTCCCCCTATGTGTGTGCATATGTTAAGTTCATTGAAACGTTTATGTATATCTTAATTCCATGTGATATTAATTTCATTTAACATGCATACAAGTACCATTCTTTCATGAATTGATTATGCATATATAAATACTACTTCTCTCATTATTTTTATGCATATACAAGAATCTCTTCTCCCCCTTTTTTGTAATCAACAAGATGGTATAGAAGGTGCATTGAGGCTTAAATTAACATTAATCAAAGGAGTTTGAGTAATTCAATCATCAAAATCAAAGGTTAACTCAAAATTCAAGTATGATATTCATTGAATACTCAAAACTTCATTACATCATTCATAAAGTCAAAATACTTCATTACATCATTCATAAAGTCAAAATACAAACTAAACATCAAAAAGTAAGTACATCAAAATGTAAGTCAAACATCAAAAGCTAATAACATCAAAATTTAAGAAGTCTTTTGAGCTCTTCTAAGATCTTTCCCATTCCTTCACTTTGGATTTTGATAAAATCATTTAGTCTTCTGTCAATAAAAGCAGATGCAACTGTAATTTTCTCTTGTAATTCAGCATTGCACTTTGAATAAGTATCAGAATCTCCTTCAATGTCCTTAATCTTCTCAAAAATATGTATAAGATCAATCTTCAAGGCTTCTAAAGAAGTTCCAAAGATGATTCTGTTTACTCTATCTTCCAAGGAGTAATACATCTTCCTTAAGCTCAAAAGTCTATTATCTAGTTCAATCTTCATCTCTTCTTTATGAAAAGCAAGGAGTTCTTTTAATTGTGCTAACTAAGCATAAAAAAATCTAGTGGAAGTCTGATCAAAAGAAGTAGGAGCTGGAGCAGGTGCTGAGGGTGCAGGACAGCTGGGGCCTAGGAAAGTATGCCTCACTGAAGGCTCTGCCTCTGATGTACCAGGGACCACAGTATCCATCTCAGCTGCTCTGTCTTCCAGATTTCCTTTTCTCTTCTAGTTTTCATTGATTTTCATAAAACCCATGCGATGCATAGTAGCTAAGCTATAATAGTCAGTGTGCCTTAAATTCTTCATGGGTTCACTGTCTGAAATAATTACACCTTGGCTCTGAAATGCTAATGTCAAAACCATGCCATAAGGCAAAGTAGATCTCTTCTTGTTGCCTACTTCAGCCATGTACCAGATCATCATACCAGCTAAATTAATTGGCTGACCGATCAGAACACTATCCATGATAACAATGTCTCACTCCAAGACATACTCAAATCTGCCAGTCTTTGGAAATAAAATCCGACCACAAATGTTATGCAATAATCTTAGTTCTAGGGGCAACTGGTTTGCCCTAACTTCTTCAAATTCTGCAACTTCTCTACCAAGCATCCTCGATAATGCTTCACCTCTATTACTATGGGAGTTAGCAATAGGTCCATTCACAGGAATTTCTAATAGACTTGCCAACATCTCAAAGGTAAGGTGGATCCTCTTTTCTCTAACAGAACTCACTATACCTCCATCTCCTCTTGAAGGATTGAAATAAAACTCTTTAACTAGAGCGGGGTACATAGGTACATCAAGAGAACGCACTTTCTCTTAACCTAATTCCTTTATCTGCCGCCCAATTGAAAATCCCTCTTCTTCAAAGAAATAAAAATTAACCTTTCTCCCCATGGTAATAACATGCCCAGCAAGAGTGTCTACCTGAGGCGAAGAAGGATATAGAATTGCACTTGGTGTGGATGCAAACGAAGAAGACGAAGAGCTCGGTGAAGGCTGTCGTGCTAGACACCTCATGGTTCTTGTTCCTGTCGTCACCGCTCCAAACACCGATCCCCTACGTTTGGGTGCCATTGGTAGCTAGGGAATGATTAATTTGAGGAATCTTGGGTTTTGGGAAGTGTTTGGAAGAGTTTGGAAAGGTTTGGAATTGATTGAAATGAAAGAGGAGTCGACTCTGCCCTAGATAAGTCAACCTGGGACCACTTGGAGTCGACTCCCACAAAGCGAGGTATCGGCTCCAAGTTGCTAACACAATTAGCGCCCGAAGTGGAGTCGACTTTGAAAAAGCAGGTGTTGGCTCCAAAGTCTTAGACAAAACTGGAGTCGACTCCGATACCAAAGGAGTCGGCTCCAAGACAGTTTCAAAAAAAAAAAAAGAGTTTCAAAGGATCTAAAACTTGTCCGAAAAATCTTCAAATTTTGGATAAATCAACTTTGAATTGTGATGAATCAAGGGGTTCAAATATCTAGATAAATCATCCTTAAAATTATAAAAAAATTAGGAATAATGATTGAATTCTAGATACTCATTCCTAGGAGATTTAAAATTCATTCCAATGGATCACAAACTCCTAATTCTCCTCTAAGATAACAAAATCTTTCTTTACTTAGGGGTTTTATAAAAATGTCAGCTAATTGTTCATCAGTACAAACATAATCAAGACATATGTCATTATTAGCTACATGTTATCTAATGAAATGATATCTAATTTCAATGTGTTTAGTTCTTAAATGTTAGATTGGATTCTTAGTTAAATTGATTGCACTAGTGTTATCACATTTAATTGGTGTCTTATCAAGTGTTATACCATAATCTTCAAGTTGCCGCTTAATCCAAAGGATTTGAGCATAGCAACTTCTAGCTGTAACATATTCAGCTTCAGCAGTTGATAATGCAACTGAATTTTGCTTTTTGCTAAACCAAGAGATTAAGTTACTTCTTAAAAATTGGCATGCACCACTTGTACTCTTTCCATCCAATTTACAACCAGCATAATCAAATCAGAATATGCAATCAAATTTAATGTTGAGTCTCTAGAATACCATAATCCAACATTTTTAGTTCCATTTAGATATCTAAGTATTCTTTTTACTGCAATTAAGTGAGACTCTTTAGTTCAGATTGATATCGTGCACAAAACATACTACAAACATGATATCTGGTCTACTAGCTTTTAAGTAAAGTAGTGAATCGATCATACCTCTGTTAAGTAAAGTAGTGAACCGATCTTATCTCCACATATCACATTGGTTTCCTTCAATTTTCAAACCATAGTCAAAAAAATATCACACGATTCTCTCTTGTGCACAACTGCTTTAAATTTTGTGTAATTTTTGGGTTAAATTTTGAAAATTCTATTTTGAGCCCGTTTTAAGTCCGATTTGAGTGCCCTTTGTACCGTTGCACTCCTAAAATCAAGTTCTTTGAATTAGAAGGATCTTTTTCCTAAAAATATTATATAAAAGTATTAAATTTAAAAGAATAATAGTAATTTGATCTATAAATTAATACTTCTATAGCTAGTATTTATGTACTTATCATCCCATGGTCATACATTACATCTACGAAAACCCTCATAATAAGGCTAAAATAGAATACCTCAAAGGCATATCCTTCCTATACGTCCCCTGTGGAAAAAGTGTTGGACCTGATGTGGTGCTTTTAAGACCCATAAGAACATAGAATGGCCAAGGTCTACACTTCATAAGGTGTCATGGAGGGTTTTAGAATTATTTTGGCTCTAAGTTATTTCAAAGACTATGTTATGCTCTGGGCTTTTAGAGGGCTAACTTATATTGAGCTGTATGCGAGCCTAAGAGTTTTGAGATTAAGTCAAATCATGGGCGTACATAGGCTTGAGGTGAACTTAATCTCATCGGGATAGCCGTGAGAGTTTTAATTTTCTAAGTCAAGGTCAAGCCAGTTTGATCATGTATTTAAACCCTAAACCCTAGGGTTTGTGTAAGAAATACAAAGATTTTTTTTTTGAGAAAAAAAGTTTCTCTTTCCTCACCCTAGCCGCTGCCCATTCTCTCTAGAGGCACGAGAAACCCTAGAGCGCCGCCTCTCACTTCCCCCATGCGTGGCTCTCTCTAGAGCATTTTCTCTCTCTAAAATATTTACCCTTTCTAGAATGTGAAGGTGGCTCCCTCTCTCTTTTGCTTGCCCCGTGAGCTTTCCCTTTTTCCTAGCACCATTTTCTCTCTCTAGGCACGATGGGCATCATTTTCTTTCTCCAACTACTTTCTCTCCATGTTTCTCTCTCTAGTTGGGCATCCTCTCTCCCATTTGCACACCATTTTCTCTCTCTAAAAGGTTAGAAGGCATAAGATCTAATGGGATGACACTTTCTCTCTCTTGAGCATCCCTTTCTCTCTAGACATGCACCCTTATTTTCTCTCTCTAGACATCCTCTCTCTTGGGGATTCCTTCTCGTTCTTGCATAGGACCTAAGTGGCTGCCCCCTTTCTTTCTTTTGGGTGCCAAAATTTGGCTCAGATCTAAAAATTTTTCATAGCAATTGGTTGGGCATCAACTAATTTTTTCTCACCAAGAAGGATCTTGGTACTAGTGTCATGTCACATATCATGGCACATCCGATGGGTGAGCGCCCTCCACATATGATCCCTGTAGAGGTGGGTTCTAGAGTCATATCACATATCATGTCATGGTACATTATATCCCATGGGTTCCATGGGTGAGTGTCCTCTACAAATGATCTCTATGGAGGTAAGTTCCGAAATCATATAGTGTATCATGTTATATCATGTTATAGTGGAGCATGGTGGCATATAAGAGCATATTCACAAAATATTATTTTCATGTTATATGTGCAAGATGATATGTATTGTTGTAAAAATATAATCAATATATTTTTTATATTTATAATCATTTGAATATATCAAAATATACATGTAAACTTGTATAATGTATAATAATTTTGATGTACTAAATATTTTACAGAATTAGTAATTTTAAATAATCATGTCAATAATTAATTGCACATATAAAGTGCCAATTATTTTTCTTTTGAATATAGAAATAATCAAGATTGAATTCATGATTCCCTAATGGATATTTCAAAAAAAAAAAAAAAAATCTCGGTGAAGTGCTTTACTTTTGATCCACTATACTGCTCTGTCAAAATTCAGTTCCATCATAGGGTCTTTCTTCGATGTAGAATGTCTCATAGCTATAAACCTCCAATCATCACAAAAGAAAACGAGACAAAAACCACTCAAATCAATCAAGAAAAGAAGAAGAAGAAGAAGAAGACTGAAGTTGCATAACGAATTAAATCATATGTGAAAATCTGGCATTGGTTCCGAATTCCTCGGATGCTCATATAAGAGAATTAGAGGGTATTACAATCAGATTACATTCAGATGTTTTTACACTCAACAGATTATCCGATTATCCTATGACGATCTAATGCTGTGTCATAGGGAACCGTGTCCATTCAAGGAATCCACAGCACATCATCTCTTGGCTTCCGTTGTCGATCTCGCGATTCACCATGAGCATGGCTGCAAAAAAAAGAATCCGTTTGCGGGATTTCATGGGAGAAGCGATGTACAGCTGCAGGTTTTACGCATCACATTGAGGCTTCTCCTGCATGAGGTATTTAGGTATGGAAGGTATCGGACGGCTGAAGATAAGTTCCGTTTCCAGGATCTCAAACCTCACATGCGATGTGGAGTCAGGAAAGCGGGAAGGTTGCTTTCATTCTTCCGCGGAATTCCATGACGGAAGCGAAGCACCCCCCGTAGGTTTCGAGCCTTTCCATAGAGACCTCTCCTCCACGGGGCATTTAGGTATGGATGGTATCGGACGGTGGTCATTAAGGCAACGAGGACATCGTGTCCCAAAACGCCTCCGTTTCTTCATCTCTAAGGTCGCTTAACTTCAAAATAAACAGCAGAAGAAGCCGAAAGAAAGGCTCCAATGATATTGAAGGTAAACAGAAGGAAGGAAGAAGGTAAAAAACGGGATAGCCAAAAACCGAACTCCTCCCCGTACCCTTTTGTAGGGGGTCCAGCATTTAACGCCTAGGTTCTCGAGTGTTCGAATGGAGCGTCCGAATTAAATTTAAGTATATCTTTCACGATTTTTTTCTATTCAAAACTCATTTAATTTTATTACATTTATCCTATCTAGTTTCTAGAACGTTCAGTGAATAACGTTTATAAGCTTTCTTCGAGTATTCAAAATAATTTTATAATATATATTTGTATGTGAGCGCGCTGTTTGACTATTCTATTTACAGCCCTTTAATTCTCTCGAAAGTCTATATCCATCTAGTGACCGATGCTCATACTAAATTTTTAATTATATAAAATAATTATAAATAAAGTAAAATTATTGTTATTAATAATATATGTTTTTGAGAATTCTAATCTTATTAAATTTTCTAAATTTCTATGCTCAAAATTTAATTAATTTTATAATGACCCTTGAGGTTGATATTTTAATGAATCCAGATCCAAACTTTCTTCATTAACACCTCATTGCTCAGAGCTCCATCACTATCTAATTCTAAAGCGAAAAGTCTTTTTGTATCAAAGATCGATGCACAAAGCACACATCAGGCACACGGATTGATCGTGCGCCCGTGCCACCGTGCATGTAGTGTACCCCATGGCCCATTAGGTTACAGCGTAGTGGCACAAGCATGCGGCTAATCTGTGCACTGGGTGCACACTTTGTGCACCGACCATCGATGCACAAAGACTTTTTTATTTTAGAGATATAAAATGAAGACTAGCATCGTGTTTAAGATAGTGGGGCTGCTCCACAAGCTGTCTTGAGCCATCTCCCTAAGGCCCATAGGCCATTTCAACACAATGGCCCATAACAAGTCCAAAACGCAAGCTTGTCTTGGTAGGCCAGCACGTCAGGCCGG
>UESW01000706.1:0-24913 GCA_900491605.1 Calamus simplicifolius | reverse complement strand
AGTTAAAGTTGCAAAAGATAAAATGGATACTCTTCTTAATGAAAAGAATGATTGTGTTCTTAAGATTGATTTGATAAAATCTGAAAATGAAATCTAATTAAAGAAAAAGAATCAATCTCTAATGAAAATGATTTTCTTAAGAAAGATGTTAAAAATATAAAGATATTGTTGAGAAATTTACTCTAAGCTCAACTAAACTGAATATGATTTTAGATAGTCAAAAAGCTATTTTTGACGAAGCAGGTTTAGGGTATAACACATTAAGGAAACAAAAATCTTTAAAGAATATTTTTGTAAAAGCCAACTAAAGTAATATAACTTGTTTCAAATGCAATGAAAAAGGTCATAAATCATTTGAATGCAAAACATTGAATAATAACAAGTTAAATGTTAAAGCAAAAAAATATGGGTTCCGAAAGGAACAATTTTTGTTGCTACTAACCATGAAGGACCCAAGAAAGCTTGGGTACCTAAACATAAAGTTTAAATTATGTTGCAGGAATGTCTTGTGGCCAAAAGATCAAAGAAAAAGTGGTACCTTGATAGTGGCTGCTCAAGACATATGACGGGTGACAAAGATGAATTCATCACCCTAGAAGAAAAGAAAGGTGGAGTTGTTACGTTGGCGATAATGGTAAAGGTCAAATTATGGGCCTTGGTAAAGTCCGTATAACTCCATCTACATTTATTGATAATGTACTTTATGTTGATGGTTTGAAGCATAATCTAATAAGTAAGTCAATTATGTGATAAAAACTTTAATGTTTCATTTAAATCTTCTGTATGCATTGTAACTAATTCTATTGATGATAGCATTGTATTTACTGGTTATAGACATGGCAATGTTTACTTGGTTGATCTAGAAAAATTATCTTTGAAGATCATTGCTTAATTGCTGACAATGCTAACATAAATGAAATTAGTTGGTTGTGGCATCGTAGATTAGGTCATGCAAGCACACACCTTATTTCAAAACTAATTAAAATGGATTTAGTTAAAGGATTACCTAAACTAGATTTTGAAAACAACAAAATCTGTGATGCATGTCAATTTGGAAAACAAACTAGAAGTTCTTTCAAAGCTAAAAATGTTGTTTCAACTTCTAGGGCCTTAGAGCTACTTCACATGGACCTATTTGGACCAACTAGAACCACAAGTCTGGGAGGAAAGAAATATGGTCTAGTGATTGTAGATGATTATTCTAGATATACTTGGGTAATGTTTTTAGCTCACAAAGATGAGACTTTCTCGATATTCCTAAAATTCTTCAAAAAAGTCACAAATGAGAAAAACACTACTATAGTATCTCTAAGAAGTGATCATGGAACAGAATTTGAAAATCACTTATTTGAAAGTTTTTGTTCTGAAAATGGAATTAATCATAATTTTTCAGCCCCTAGACTCCACAACAAAACGGTGTAGTTGAAAGAAAAAATAGGACTCTAGAAGACATGGCCCGTACCATGCTATGCGAAAGTAACCTACCAAAGTACTTTTGGGCGGAAGCTATTAACACAGCATGCTACATCTTAAATCGAGCTAATAAGACCAATCTTAAAGAAAACACCTTATGAATTATGGAATGAAAGAAAACCAAATATAAAATACTTTCATGCATTTGGATGTAAATGTTTCATTCATAATAATGGTAAAAACAACTTAGGAAAATTTGATGCTAAATCTGATGAAGGAATTTTTCTAGGTTATTCAACAACTAGTAAGGCATATAGAATCTTTAACAAGAAAACCTTAATAGTAGAAGAATCCATACATGTAGTTTTTGATGAATCTTTAGCAACTGGATCTGAAAAGATTGATGATGAGGAAGATACAAACATAATTGAAAAAGATCTTGAAAAACTTAATATTGAAGTATCTTCTGATCATGAACAAGAAGCTAAAGATGATGATTCACATAAGGACGATGATGTCAATATTGATCATAATGATATAGATCTTCCAAGAGACTGGAGATATGCCCATAGTCATCCCAAGGAATTGATTATAGGTGATCCTTCTCAAGGAATAAGAACTAGATCATTTATGAGAAATATTAGTAATCATCTTGCATTTGTCTCTCAAATAGAACCTAAAACTATTGAAGAAGCGAGAAAGATAATAATTGGATGATAGCAATGCAAGAAGAACTAAATCAATTTACTAGAAATAATGTTTGGACACTAGTTGAAAGACCTAAAAATCATTCAGTAATAGGATCAAAATGGGTTTTTAGAAATAAATTAGATGAAAATGGCATAGTAATTAGAAACAAAGCTAGATTAGTTGCAAAGGATATAATCAAGAGGAAGGTATTGATTTTGATGAAACCTTTGCACCAGTAGCTAGATTAGAAGCCATAGACTATTACTTGCATTTGCATGTCACATGAATTTTAACTTATTTCAAATGGATTAAAAAGTGCATTTTTAAATGGATTTATAAATGAAGAAGTGTATGTAGAACAACCACCAGGTTTTGAAGATCACGAATTTCAAATCACATTTTTAAATTGCAAAAAGCTTTATATGGTTTGAAACAAGCACCTAGAGCTTGGTATGATAGGTTAAGTAAATTTTTAATAGAAAATAATTTTACAAGAGGTAATGTTGATAAAACACTATTTTGAAAAGAAAATAAAGATTTGCTTGTAGTACAAATATACGTAGATGACATTATTTTTGGTGCTACTAACGATTCTCTTTGTCAAGAATTTGCAAAGTTGATGCAGGGAGAATTCGAGATGAGCATGATGGGAGAACTCAACTTCTTCCTTGGACTCCAGATCAAACAAAGCAAAGAGGGAATCTTTATCAACCAAACCAAATACACAAGAGAACTACTCAAAAAGTTTGGTATGGAAACAATGAAACCCCTGGAACTCCAATGAGTCCTTCATGCAAGCTGGACAAAGATGAAGAAGGTAAAAAGGTTGATCAAAAGTATTATCGAGGTATTATCGGATCCCTTCTTTATTTAACAGCAAGTAGACCAGATATTATGTTTTCAGTATGTTTATGTGCTAGATTTCAATCTGAACCTAAAGAATCACATTTAATAGCTGTTAAAAGAATTTTAAGATATCTAAATGGAACAAAAATGTAGGTTTATGGTATTCTAGAGACTCAACATTAAACCTAATTGCATACTCGATTCTGATTATGCTGGATGTAAACTAGATAGAAAAAGCACAAGTGGTGCATGCCATTTCTTAGGAAGTAACTTAATCACATGGTTTAGCAAAAAGCAAAATTCAGTTGCATTATCAACTACTGAAGCTGAATATGTAGCAGCTGGAAGTTGCTGTGCGCAAATCCTATGGATTAAGCGACAACTTGAAGACTATGGTATCACACTCAATAAACACCCATAAAATGTGATACAAGCGCAATCAATTTAACTAAAAATCCAATTCAACACTCAAGGACAAAACATATAGAAATTAGATATCATTTTAAAGAACATGTAGCTAATGATGAAATTTGTTTAGAATATGTAAACTGAAGAACAACTAGTTGACATCTTTACAAAACCTTTAGCGAAGAAAGATTTTGTTATCTTAGAGGAGAGTTAGGAATTTGTAACCCTTTTGGATAGATTTTGAAACCTCTAAGGAAATATATCTAGAGTTCTTTCAATTTCTCAAAATCTTAAGGAAATTTTATCTAGAACTCATATCAATTTGATCTATCAAAATCCATGATTTTTAATCATACTCAAAGATCAAATCCGGGTTCATTTCAGACATTCAAAAAATTTGATTTTTTACTCTGAAATGGTTTCGGAGCCGACTCGAGAGTTTCGGAGTCGACTCGAGTTTCTGCTGAAACTCAGGAGTCGACCCCTTCTCTGAGCGAGTCGACTCGAGATCGTGTCTGTGCTCTGTGACTTACCCGAGCCGACTCTACGCTTTGCGCGAGTCGACTCGACGTGGTCCCAAATCGCTTTATTAGGGCACGAGCCGACCCATCGATCGATTCTAATCATTCCAAATCATTTCAAAACCCTCCAAAACCCTTCAAACTTTCCAAAATCCTTAAACAATCATTCCACCTTGATTCAATGGCCCCCAAAACCCGTGGTGCTAGTAGTAGCGGTGTGGGATGAAAAGGAAGAAGACCGTGCGTCGACCCTCGCGAGCCGACTCCGGGCTCTTCGTCTGCTTCCTCTTCGGATGATTCGCCTGCTCCTACTGCCACTACTCCTCAGGTAGATCATCTTGCGAGTAGAGTCATTACCACTGGAAGGAAGTTTGATTTCATTTGTTTGAGAGAGAGGGATTGCTTGTAGGTTCACAGTTGAAAGAAATGGGGTTTGAAAAATATGCTCCCTAGACTGCCCAACATACCCAGCATTAGTAAAGAGTTTTATAGAAATTTGACTAGAGGGGACAATGGTCTGGTCAGTATTATTAGAGGAGTTGGTTTGAATGTCACTGCCGTCATTCTTTCTAAACTATTGGACTTACCCCTATCAGGACCTTCCACTTTTGACCCAGAGGATAGGTCACCTGCCCTCACCAGATTATTAAATAGAAACTTTGAGGGATTTGAAGAAGTTTTTGCCAGTCAGCTGCCACTGGACTTAAGATTGCTCCACAACATCTGCAGCAGGATTCTATTCCCTAAGATAGGCCGGTTTGACTACTTATCTGAGAGGGACATCTTTGTTATGGATGCTGTAGTTTCAGGGAAGCCAATCAACTTACCCATCATGATATTATGGTATATAGCTGATTGTGGAAGTAAGAGGAAATCCTGTCTTCCCTACGGTATGATCTTGACTCAGTTATTCAGAAGCCAAGGAATTGAAATTAGTGATAGTGAGCCCAGGAGAAATTTGAGACATACTGACTACTATTCATTGGCCACTATTCACCGCATGGGCTTCAAGAAAGTAAATGGTAATTGGATAAGAAAAGGTCAAGATGATATTAGAGCTGAGGACAGAGTTGAAGACATTGGAGCTGAGGTCGAGGTTGGACCTTCTGTTGCTGGACCGTCTGAGGCAGGACCTAGCATGCATTATTCTCCTCCACCTCAGGCTTCATCTTCTTCTATGAGATTTTCAGATGAGCAGTTATGTCAACTTAGATCTATGTTTGCAGAATTTGATAATCAAGGAAAGATAAAATTGGTCAATTGAGAGAAGATATTAGAGAACTAAAGGATGACATCATCTCTAGACTTGACTTATTTTCATTTTCTGTTGGTACTCATGTGGATTCACTCAATGTTGAGCTTAAGAAGATATTTGAAAGACTTCAAGGGATAGCCGATGGATCCAATGTGTATCTTGATAGAACCAATCAGTTAAGAAGAGATATAGATGCAGCAGTTGATCAGATTCAAGTAACCATGAATGACTTTAACAAATCACAAAAGGATGATATCATGGAGATGATTGGACACTTAAAGAGTTTAATTTTCAAGCGTGTCAAATGATTTTAAACTTATGATAGTTTGTATTTCTAGATTTCCTTACTAGATTGTATCTAGGAAGTTTTGCTTTAATATGACTGTATTTGAACTTTGATGAATTTAAGATTGTGTTACTTTTTGATGTAATTTGACATACTTTTGAAGTAATGAAAAAGTTATGTTCATTTCAATTATGAGTACTCTTGAATATCCTTGATTGCTTATGTTTAATTTGATATAATTTTGAATATCTCAATACTCAATTGATAACTTAGATGCTGAATGAATTCGAATGAATTTAATCAAGTTGATGCTCTGATGCATCTCAACCTTTTGTTGATTACAAAAAAGGGGGAGAGATTTGTATGATGAATCGTATATGCATCATCATATTTAGAGATCTTGTTTAAATCCTATGATGCTTTCATTTGCCCTGATTAAATAAGGAGAGAGAATTAAATAAGAAAAAGAAACTATATGTTTCATTTAAGGGGAAGAGATAATTTGAATTTCATAAAAAAAAAAAGGTTTATTTGCTTAAGTTTTTGAATTTGATAAATTTTGAATGAATTATAAAATTGAGGTTCATAGGGGGAGCTACCTCATTGAGGGGGAGCCTTTCCATGAACACAAAAGTTGATTTTGGCATCATAAATTCTTTCAAGTTTATAATGTATATACTCAATGTTTTTGTCATCATCAAAAAGGGGGAGATTGTTGAGAAATATGGGAAATTATATTACCTCAACTTTATTGATTTTGATGATTTCCAAAAGCCATGAGTATTTTAAAGGAAACAATAAATTTATTTATCAAATACCTTGAGCTTATGCAATGGACTCTCAATGTTTAAGTTCACTGAATTTTGAATCAATTTGAAAGAGAAGTTTCAAGTTCTATAATTAAAGATTTCGAAAAGGAATTCTTTACATGTTATATA
Source organism: Calamus simplicifolius (assembly GCA_900491605.1). Classification (NCBI taxonomy): domain Eukaryota; kingdom Viridiplantae; phylum Streptophyta; class Magnoliopsida; order Arecales; family Arecaceae; genus Calamus; species Calamus simplicifolius. The sequence continues at coordinate 18,556 of UESW01000706.1, read as the reverse complement.
TCAATCTATGATTTCTTGAAACATGTCTTGAATCCATGCTTAATGTCATATTTATAGTATTCAAGTCAAAATATTATTTAAATTTAATTGGGATGAGCTTTAAAGTCAATCAGAACATTTTTCTGATTTTTGTATCGCCCCCAAGCCGACTCAAGGGTTTCCGAGTCGACTCCCCAAATGTCTGTTTTTCAATGTTGTCCTGAGTCGACACTTGAGTTTTCAAGAGTCGACCCCTGAACCTTCGCGAGCCGACTCATGACTGTGCGAGCCGACTCGACTCAGACAGCAGAAAGGCTCATTTTTGAGCACTTCTCGAGTCGACTCCCCGCCTATCGCGAGTCGACCCCTGAAAGTTAGGCTTTTCTGGAATGGACTGTGTGAGCCGACTCCCACAAAGCTCGAGCCGACTCCAGAAATCTGGACGCGATTTTTCACGATGACACATCAGCTCCAATGGTAAGATTTTCAATTAACGGCTATTTTTCTGTGTTCTAACGGATATATTTTTGTAGAATCTATAAATAGAGGAGCTCTTTTCAAATCAAAAGAGGCGAGAGAAAATCAAAAAGAGGGAAAAGAATATCTTTCAAAAAGAGGGGAAAACAGAGCTTTCATAGAAAAATCTTCTAGTTCAAAAGGAGAGATTCAAAAGGAGTGAAATCAAAGAGGAAGTTTCGTCTACTCCAGATCATCAATCCACAAGAGTCAAAAGAAAATCCACAAGCATTTCAAAGATCAAATCGAAGGATTTTCAACTTTCAACAAAAGGAGGAAAAAGCTTCATCTCAACTCCAAAGTTTTCAAACGGTCAAGAATCTTGCTGAGGCCTGATTCAATACTTCAAGAGGAGTTAAAGAGGAGAAGGAAGAAAGCCAAAGCCACAACCATCTGCAATCTTATCAGGCTTTTCTAACCTTTTTTATATATACTTCATTTGTATATTTGCTCAAGGGGAGCTTTACTATATTCAAACTCTATCATTTTGATTGCTTGCTGATTCAATCAGTGGATTGAATCAGTGGAGGTTATTTTACCTCGTTGCGAGCCGGAGTGCTTGTCTTGGGTTAGTTGTGAGCCCGTAAAAAACAACGTGTAGGGTTTTGTGCTGGTAAGCCCGAGTAAAACCAGCTGGGTTCGTTGTGCACCCGGAAAAACAACAAGTTTGAGTTGTGAGCTTGGAAAACAACTCGGCTGTAATCTAGAGAGATTATAGTGTGGACCCAAGTGAATCTTGGGAGTGGACGTAGGTGTTGGTTGCACCGAACCACTATAAATTATCTGTGTTTGCCGTGCTATATTTTCTCTCTCTCTATCTCTCTTTATTATTTGCTTGTGCATTGCTTCTTAGTTAATTTTACTCACTTGCACATCTTGAGCAAATCTGTTTAAAACATTTCAAAAAGTCTTAAATTTTTAAGAACCCAATTCACCCCCCCTCTTGGGTTGCCATCTGGGCCAACAAATTTATTTCAAATCGATGTTAAAAGTGCATTTTTAAATGGATTTATAAATGAAGAAGTTTTTGTTGAACAACCTTCTGGTTTTGAAGATCATGAATTTTCAAATCATGTTTTTAAATTGCACAAAGCACTATACGGTTTAAAACAAGCACCTAGAGCTTGGTATGAAAGATTAAGTAAATTTTGATTGAAAATGACTTTATAAGAGGAAATATTGATAAAACACTATTTTTGAAAAGAAAAGACAAGGATTTATTAGTAGTACAATATATGTTGATGATATTGTATTCGGTGCTACTAACAATCTGTTATGTCAAGAATTTGCTAAGTTGATGCAGGGTGAGTTTGAGATGAGCATGATGAAAGAACTCAATTTCTTCCTAGGACTTCAAATCAAGCAAAGCAAAGAAGGAATTTTCATCAATCAAGCAAAATACACAAAAGAACTTCTCAAGAAGTTTGGAATGGAGTCAATCAAACCACTTGGAACACCTATGAGCCCTTCATGCAAATTGGACAAAGATGAAGTTGGTAAGAAAGTAGATCAAAAATATTACAGAGGTATGATCGGCTCTCTTCTTTACTTAACAGCTAGTAGACCAGATATCATGTTTGTTGTTTGTCTATGCGCTAGATTTCAATCTGAACCTAAAGAATCTCACTTAATTGCTGTAAAAAGAATCTTAAGATATTTAAGTGGAACTAAAAATGTAGGTTTATGGTATTCTAGAGACTCAACATTAAACTTGATTGCATATTCTGATTCCGACTATGCTGGATGTAAATTAGATAGAAAAAGCACAAGTGGTGCATGTCAATTTTTAGGATGTAACTTAATCTCTTGGTTTAGCAAAAAGCAAAATTCGGTTGCATTATCAACTGCTGAAGCAGAATATGCTACAGCTGGATGTTGTTGTGCTCAAATCCTTTGAATTAAGAGATAACTTGAAGATTATGGCATAATACTTGATAAAACTCCAATTAGATGTGATAACACAAGTGCAATTAATTTAACTAAAAATCCAATTCAACATTCAAGAACAAAACACATTGAAATTAGATATCACTTATAAGAGAACATGTAGCCAATAATGAAATTTGTCTTGATTATGTTAATACTGAAGAACAATTAGTTGATATATTTATAAAACCTTTGAGTGAAGAGAGATTTTTCTATCTTAGAGGTGAATTAGGGATATGTAACCCTTTGGAATGATTTTGAAACTCTAAGGAATGACTATCTAGATTTCTATTAATTTCTTGATATTCCTTTCATAATTTTAAGGACAAATTATCTAGTCATCTAAGCAATTTGTTCCTCATACTCCAAAGATTTTTTCAAAATTTTATTGAACCTATTGTGACAAGTTTCAGTTGTGTGAATCTTAGTTATTTTTCTCTGAAACTGTCTGTAATACCCGGTTCCTACGAACCAGGTTTAGGTTAATTCTAACCCGGTTCATGCGAACCAGGTTTGAGTTAATTCTAACCCGGTTCATGTGAACCAGGTCTGGGTTGATTTAATGTGTTGAGCAACGCTTCGCTCGCAGCGATAACGCTTTGGTTCTCCAGATCTCATAACTGAAGCATCTCGCTGCGACATTAAAAAGGCAGGGGGTGCCCTCCCTCCTGGTGCTCAGAGTCCGCGTCCCCTCCAGGTGATTCTCTGCCCATTCTTTTAGTGCTAGAGAGAGAGAGAGAGTTGCCATGGGAGAAAGAGGAAGAGATAGAGTATCAGGAGAGAGGAAGAAAGAGAGAGAGAAAGGATCGCAGAGAGATCGTGAGAGAGAGTGTGTGTAGCAGAGAGAATGCAGTGAACCGACCGTGCATCGGTTCGGGCCCGGCGGCGTGCCCGCTGCCTCGCCGGGCCCGAGCTCCAGCCGGTGACTCCGCCGGCATCATGGGCAGCGTCCGGCGGAGTAGTGGCGGTGATAGAGGAGAGAGAGAGGGCCAATTGGCCTCTCTCTCATGCGGTGATGGAAGCCAAACCGGCTTCCGTCGATTGGTTCGGGCCCGGCGGCGTGCTCGCTGCCTCGCCGGGCCTGAGCTTCGGGCTGGCGCCTCCACCGGCACCGGGCGTGCGTTCGGTGGAGGTCCGGCTGGCCATGGTGGCCGGCCGTGCCGCCGGCACTGTTGAAGCCGTGCAGACGAATTGAGAGAAAATGAAGAGATTAGAGATGAATTGAATGAAATTGATGAGGATGGATTCAAGGGGGAGGCAAGTCATGGCGACAGCCGGCTCCGGTCCGGCCAATGGTGGCCGGACCACCCCCAATTTCGCCGGAGAAGTCGCTAGCATGGTGACAGCCCGAACGGATGAAATTGGAGAGTGAGAGGATGATTTAGAGAGAACGATAGAGGGAGTGTGCTGCGGCCGGCTCTGGCCCGGCCTCCGGTGGCCGGACCACCGTGGATTCGGCCGGCGGTGGCCCTGGCCGCCGGCGTCTTTTCAATCCCCTGTTTCGTAAGAAACAGGGGATCGGGTGATAAAAGGCTGAACCGGGCCGGCTGGGCCGGCCGGTTCAGGCCTTTTGGGCCGTGCAGCATAGGTAGTTTGGGCTGATTTTTGGGCCCTGTAACGGGCCGTGTTTAGAAAAATATTTATATGGCTAGAATCTTGATGAATTCTAGTTTCGTGGGGTATTTTTACTTCCCCAATTGGGTGTGTGTAGTGGGAGATATTCGAGCCCAAGGTAGGGCCGTGAACTAGTCTGGGTAGAAATCCTAAGGGTCATTTTAATATTCTTTACTAATAATTAATTGTATAAATGACCCTGTAGGTGCTCAGACATTTGACTAGCTGATTTATACCTTTGGATAGCGTACTAAGGTAAGTAAGCCAGTTATCAGTTTATTAAATAATTTATTTCAGGATATGCGTAGTTAAATTGTGAATTGTTATTGGCTAAATTTGTAAGTAGATGAATATTATGAATACATGGCAATTTATGTACTATGGTTTCATGTGTGGATGCTATGCATGAGAGATGCAGTTATTATGCATGAGAGATGCAGTTATTATGACATTGATGTGATGTATTACATGCAATTGTTCAGTAGGTATAATCCACTGTTTGTGCAATATTATGTTGTTATTGATATGATGAGTGCATGTGATGTGAGGTACTGTTATGTGTCGCCGCGGGTCTCCTTTATCATGTCATACCCTAGTATTTCGACCCTACTTCAGTAGGGGGGATACTTGTTGGTACACTATGGTATTTCGACCCTACTTCAGTAGGGGGGATACTTGTTGGTACACTATGGTATTTCGATCCTACTACTTCAGTAGGGGGGATACTTGTTGGTACACTATGGTATTTCGACCCTACTTCAGTAGGGGGGATACTTGTTGGTAAACTATGGTACATTTGACTAGCTGATTTATACCTTTGGATAGCGTACTAAGGTAAGTAAGCCAGTTATCAGTTTATTAAATAATTTATTTCAGGATATGCGTAGTTAAATTGTGAAATGTTTATGCATGCAGATCATTTATATGCTTATTGATTGCTATGCTATGATTTGACTGTATAACGTGGTTTACTTACTGAGTGTAATCTCATAAAAATATTATAATGTTTTTGCTACAGGACCATGAGATTTGAGAATAACATGTTGGAGTGATGGACCTCAACTCAAATAAAATATAGATTTGTTTTATTGCTATACCAGTGTATGCCCAGACTATATTATTGTGGTGTGTAAGAAACCATAGGTTCGTTGGAGCTTCTATAAAGTGGATTCATATGTTGATGTAACCCCTGTAATGCTTATGTGTAGGGCTTGTAGCCCAAATCTTTAGTTAGGGATTGTATTAAAGACATGGACTTGAATGATATATAGGTGGTTGCTTTTCTTGAATTCAGTGTCATGTTTCGGGACGCCTTGCGTGCCCGGCACGCGGCGGGTTGTCACCCTAGCTCAAAATTTTTGGGTCTGGGGCGTGACAGCTTTTATGGTATCAGAGCATAGGTTATGACTCTAGGGACACGGACATATTGACATGATAACAGGTAGAGAACTTATGACCCTAGGGACACAGGACATATTGACATGATAACACGTAGAGAACATATTTTGATGACATTATACTTAGAGTCGCCTGACACATTAGTTTATGATGATATTAACCACATCTAATTTAACAGAAAATAGTTATGGCTCGCAGTACTAGGAGCCAACTGTATGAGGAGGACTCTCTAGCCGGTAAGGCTGATCAGCCGGTGGGTTATGGAACTACTGGAGGTATGGCCCCTGCCAACCCAGTAGGATCTGAGCACCAGCGATTCCAGTCTAAGATGCTTCAAGCTCTCGGGTATGGCGCAGTCTATGCAGGACATGCAGCATCAGAGTGCGCAGCGGAAGCGAGGTGGGCCCATAACCCACAGGACCCAGGTTATGACCTTAGGGATATATGCATATTGACACTCTAGGCAAAATACTTGGATGACATTGAGACAATTATGACTTTCAAGGAATTTCATGAATTATGCTTTGGGAGCTTGAAATTTAAAGTTTATCAAGATATTAATTGAATTACAAGTTTGATAGGAATTGAGAATGAACCATCGCAAGTCAATAATATTATGTGGGCTCCCTAGCTGGTAGCCTTGATCAGTGGGGAGGTCAAGGGGCTTCTAGAGGTTTTAGCTCCCTTAAACTTGTTGCAAATGATTCGTAGCAATTTTAGACCTTTAAATAATATGGGTAGATGAAATTTTAATATGACATAGTAGTGGAAAATTTCAATTGATGACTAACATGATTAAGATATCATCATTATGTTCATATTGCAATTGAGTTGATATGTGGATTTGGAGTTAGTAAATTTAAATCTGAATTTGAATGTGGATATAATGAATCTTAATTGTAGAACTTACATTATTGATATTGTAAAATTATGAACTCATCTGCTGGTTATAGGGATGATTAATATTGATGATATTTTGGGAATGGAATAGTTAATTACATGTTTTTGATTAATCATAATTAAGTACTTTCTGAATTCGAGACTGGATGGATAAATTATCAGTCAGCCATGAGTGGCATATCTATATTCAAAGAAAATGAATTTTAATTATGATAATTATGAAAGATATCTTAAATGATTGGCATAATATTCATTAATGCTAGCTTGAAGTATTCAAGAGTGAAACCAAGTATATTATGATGATTGATATAAGTGTCGTAATGATTAATGGTACATTCAACTATTCAAGAGTTGAGAGAGCATTGAAAGAAAATTATGTTATATCTAATTCACAATAATTTCGAACTATCTTATCAAGGAATCGAGAGTACCTGATATGTTGCTAACCTTAAGTATGGAAGACATTATACATGTAATAGACAACTGCAGAAACCAATAAGATTTTAGATGTTATACTGTGAGCCTGTGTGATGGATTTAAGAGGTGCTTGGTATTGTTCTTAACCTTAATGAAATTGCTTATTTATTGATTACCAAGCCAATATTCAAATGGATTCATTTCAATTGTCTACGATATAATGTATAGATTTCCTTCATATTGAGATGAAGTGAGAGCGACAATTTTGGACTGAGCTTGTTTAGCAGCTATGAAAAGTATCATTAATTAAAGCAGTTTTTGTAGCTCAAAGTTAATAGAAAAGTTATGTTAATGATAAAAAGAAAGATTTGAAATTTCAAGTTAAAGATCATTTGGAAGTTTTGCTAACCAAAGATGTTATGAGGTCTGTGTTAGAGGTGACTTGAGCCACAAAACATTGGGTCATTTGAAACTTTGATCAAGATAAAGGAAGTGTCTTATAGCTTAGCACTGCTTTCATTACTCTTTGTAGTGTTCAATGTGTTTCATATCTTTATGACAGAGGAAGTATATTTCAAACCCCGTTATGTGTTATAACTTGAACCAATTTAACTTAAGAAAGAATTGACCTATGAAGATCATCTTGTGCACATTATGGACCGTAAGAATCAAGTTCTGAAATAGTGTAGTATTCCTTATGTCAAAGATCAGTAGGATAATCATTCTGAGAGAGAGACTATTGGGAGCCTAAGGAGGAAAGGGGAAAGAAAAATCCATAATTATATCTTATGACAGATCAATGATGTATCGATGACCGTGACTTTTTATGAAATTTAATTGATTATGGAAAATGTGGATACTATATTCTATTGGATGTATATCAATTTCGAGGACGAAATTCTTATAAGGAGGGGAGGATGTAATACCCGGTTCCTACGAACCAGGTTTAGGTTAATTCTAACCCGGTTCATGCGAACCAGGTTTGAGTTAATTCTAACCCGGTTCATGTGAACCAGGTCTGGGTTGATTTAATGTGTTGAGCAACGCTTCGCTCGCAGCGATAACACTTTGGTTCTCCAGATCTCATAACCGAAGCGTCTCGCTGCGACATTAAAAAGGCAGGGGGTGCCCTCCCTCCTGGTGCTCAGAGTCCGCATCCCCTCCAGGTGATTCTCTGCCCATTCTTTTAGTGCTAGAGAGAGAGAGAGAGTTGCCATGGGAGAAAGAGGAAGAGAGAGAGTATCAGGAGAGAGGAAGAAAGAGAGAGAGAAAGGATTGCAGAGAGATCGTGAGAGAGAGAGAGAGTGTAGCAGAGAGAATGCAGTGAACCGGCCGTGCGTCGGTTCGGGCCCGGCGGCGTGCCCGCCGCCTCGCCGGGCCCGAGCTCCGACCGGTGACTCCGCCGGCACCATGGGCAGCGTCCGGCGGAGTAGTGGCGGTGATAAAGGAGAGAGAGAGGGCCAATCGGCCTCTCTCTCATGCGGTGACGGAAGCCAAACCGGCTTCCGTCGGTTGGTTCGGGCCCGGCGGCGTGCTCGCTGCCTCGCCGGGCCTGAGCTTCGGGCTGGCGCCTCCACCGGCGCCGGGCGTGCGTCCGATGGAGGTCCGGCCGGCCATGGTGGCCGGCTGTGCCGCCGGCACTGTTGAAGCCGTGCGGACGAATTGAGAGAAAATGAAGAGATTAGAGATGAATTGAATGAAATTGATGAGGATGGATTCAAGGGGGAGGCAAGTCACGGCGACAGCCGGCTCCAGTCCGGCCAATGGTGGCCGGACCGCCCCCAATTTTGCCGGAGAAGTCGCTGGCTTGGTGACAGCCCGAACGGATGAAATCGGAGAGTGAGAGGATGATTTAGAGAGAATGATAGAGGGAGTGTGGCCGGCCGCGGCGGCGGCCGGCTCTGGCCTGGCCTCCGATGGCCGGACCGCCGTGGATTCGGCCAGCGGCGGCCCTGGCCGCCGGCGTCTTTTCAATCCCCTGTTTCGGAAGAAACAGGGGATCGGGTGATAAAAGGCTGAACCGGGCCGGCTGGGCCAGCCGGTTCAGGCCTTTTGGGCCGTGCAGCATAGGTAGTTTGGGCTGATTTTTGGGCCCTGTAACGGGCCGTGTTTAGAAAAATATTTATATGGCTAGAATCTTGGTGAATTCTAGTTTCATGGGGTATTTTTACTTCCCCAATTGGGTATGTGTAGTGGGAGATATTTGAGCCCAAAGTAGGGCCCGTGAACTAGTCTGGGTAGAAATCCTAAGGGTCATTTTAATATTCTTTACTAATAAATTAATTGTATAAATGACCCTGTAGGTGCTCAGACATTTGACTAGCTGATTTATACCTTTGGATAGCGTACTAAGGTAAGTAAGTCAGTTATCAGTTTATTAAATAATTTATTTCAGGATATGCGTAGTTAAATTGTGAATTGTTATTGGCTAAATTTGTAAGTAGATGAATATTATGAATACATGGCAATTTATGTACTATGGTTTCATGTGTGGATGCTATGCATGAGAGATGCAGTTATTATGCATGAGAGATGCAGTTATTATGACATTGATGTGATGTATTACATGCAATTGTTCAGTAGGTATAATCCACTGTTTGTGCAATATGTGTTGTTATTGATATGATGAGTGCATGTGATGTGAGGTACTGTTATGTGTCGCCGCGGCTCTCCTTTATCATGTCATACCCTAGTATTTCGACCCTACTTCAGTAGGGGGGATACTTGTTGGTACACTATGGTATTTCGACCCTACTTCAGTAGGGGGGATACTTGTTGGTACACTATGGTATTTCGACCCTACTTCAGTAGGGGGATACTTGTTGGTACACTATGGTATTTCGACCTTTTAGTAGGGGGGAAGCTTCAAGGGAATGCTTGTTGGTACATTATTGGCGTGACCCTGGTATCTCGACCTTTCAGTAGGGGGGATGCTTTAAGGGAATGCTTGTTGGTACATTATTGGCGTGACCCTGGTATCTCGACCTTTTAGTAGGGGGGATGCTTCAAGGGAATGCTTGTTGGTACATTATTGGCGTGACCCTGGTATCTCGACCTTTCAGTAGGGGGGATGCTTTAAGGGAATGCTTGTTGGTACATTATTGGCGTGAACCTGGTATCTCGACCTTTCGGTAGGGGGATGCTTTAAGGGAATGCTTGTTGATACATTATTGGCGTGACCCTGGTATCTTGACCTTTCAGTAGGGGGATGCTTTAAGGGAATGTTGGTTGGTACACTATTGAGATATCGCAGGGCCGTGGGTCACATTTACAGTTACCATTGAGAGTATAAATAGTGGGTTTACTTATATAGTATAATTGAGCAGTTATGGATGCAAATGATTGGTATTATATTCATAAGTGCCGCCGCGGTTCTCCTTTGCTATGGCCATACACATCTAGAGGATGTACTCAGATGAGGCATTGCAGGGCCGTGGGACACGCATGATATAATACCTTACATTGCATAATGGAGTGATTGTGAATGCAAAAGAATGAATTATATTTATATGTGCCGCCGCGGCTCTCCTTTGTTATGGGGCATTGCAGGGCCGTGGGACACATATGATATAATATAACAATTGGAATGCTTTATATGCACTGATAATTTGCTATGATATAATACAACAATGATGAGTGCAAATGATTTGAATTATATTTATATGTGCCACCACGGCTCTCCTTGTTATGGGGCATTGCAGGGCCTTGGGACACATATGATATAATATAACAATGATGGGTTTACTTACATTGCACATTTGAGTATTTGTGAAATGTTTATGCATGCAGATCATTTATATGCTTATTGATTGCTATGCTATGATTGACTGTATAACGTGGTTTACTTACTGAGTGTAATCTTATAAAAATATTATAATGTTTTTGCTACAGGACCATGAGATTTGAGAATAACATGTTGGAGTGATGGACCTCAACTCAAATAAAATATAGATTTGTTTTATTGCTATACCAGTGTATGCCCAGACTATATTATTGTGGTGTGTAAGGAACCATAGGTTCGTTGGAGCTTCTATAAAGTGGATTCATATGTTGATGTAACCCCTGTAATGCTTATGTGTAGGGCTTGTAGCCCAAATCTTTAGTTAGGGATTGTATTAAAGACATGGACTTGAATGATATATAGGTGGTTGCTTTTCTTGAATTCAGTGTCATGTTTCGGGACGCCTTGCGTGCCCGGCACGTGGCGGGTTGTCACCCTAGCTCAAAATTTTTGGGTCTGGGGCGTGACACTGTCAGTGGAGTCGACACCTCAGTTTGAGGAGTCGACACCTTGTCTGTGTCGCTCTCGGTCCCTAACCTTGGAGCCGACACCCGTATAAGTGGAGCCGACTCCAGTTTGAGCGCTGACTATGTTAGCGATTTGGAGTCGACACCCGACTTTGCGGGAGTCGACACCTGGGGGTCCCAAATCGACTTTATTAGGGCAGAGTCGACACCTCGTCATTTCATCTCTTTTCAAATTCGTAACCAAACTCTTCCCAAACTCTCTCAAAGCCTCCTCATCTCTAATTCCACCCTATTCAAGCCTTCCTAAGGATCTAATGGCACCTAAGAGGAGAGGATCAGTGCTTGGAGTGCCCATGGCAACCGGAAAACATTCGGCGAGACGACCCGTGCATGAGCCGTCTCCGAGTGATTCCTCTTCAACTGCTTTGGACAATCGAGACCCTTCATCTCCTCAGGTAGATACCCTAGCCGGGAGAGTGATAACAATGGGTAGGAAAGTTGATTTTGAGTTCTTTCAATCCGAGGGCTTCTCTATTGGGAATCAAATCAAGGGACTAGGCTGGGATAAAGTGTGTTCTCTAGATGTTCCTACATATCCAGCCCTTGTCAAGGAATTCTATTTCAATCTGTCGAGAGGTGATGTTGGAATCGTGAGCTTAGTCAGAGGTAAAAGGATCCATCTCACTTTTCAGAAATTAGGAAACCTCCTTAGCATTCCCATTACTGGATTTGTTGCCGACATCCACAGTGAGAGGTCAGCCGCTCTATCGAGGATGTTAGGGAGAGAAGTTACAGAATTTGAGGAGATTAGGGCTAACCAACTACCCTTGGAATTAAGATTACTTCACAATATTTGCAGTAGAATATTATTTCAAAAATCGGCCGATTTGAGTATGTCTCCGAGTGAGACATTGTTGTGATGGACAGTGTGTTGACCAATCAACCCATAAATTTAGCTGCAATGATGATATTTTATATGGCTGAGGCTGGAGGGAAAAGAAGATCGTCCTTACCCTACGGCATGGTGCTAACTATGGTGTTCAGGAGCCAAGGTGTTGTGATATTAGATAATGAACCTTCCAAGAATCTCAGGCATACTGATTACTACAGTTTGGCCACCTTGCATCGGATGGGATTTGTTAAGGTCAATGGGCAATGGGAAAGGAAAGGCAGCCTGGATGAGAGAGCCCCTGAACCTAGACCTTCTGCATCTTTTGAGGCTGGTCCGTATGTGAGGGTTCCTTCTCAACAGCCTGGTAGTCCTGCTCCTACTCCTACTTCAGTTCTAGTACCTCCATCTATTTCTTCTGTCGAATTTTCAGACTTTCAGATTGAGCAACTTAAAGGATTGCTTGCTGCTCAGAAGGATGAATTGAAGACAGAGTTTGATAATAAGTTTATGAATCTTAAAGAAACCCTTTATTTCCTGGATGATCGCATTGGCAAAATAGAATCAACTCTTAGTTCATATGCGGATTCCTTAAGTAATGATCTGAAAAATATATTTGAAGAACTTAAAGATATCTGTAGAGATTCTGAGACCTACTCCAAGTGCAATGCCGAGCTTCAAGATAAAATCATGACTGCTTGCTCTTTTGTTGACAGAAGATTGAAAGAATTTGTAGGGACTCAGAGTGAAGGGATGCAAAGGATTTTAGATCATTTAACAAGAATCATTAGAACCAATTTGTAATTTTCATGTAATGAAGTCAAAGTTTTTTTTACTTAATGAGATATGTTGTTTGATGTTTGAAATGAAAGGTTAGTTTTTGGTGTAATGAAAGTATAGTTTCTTTTTGTAATACTTGACCTTTGATGAAATGAAATTATCCTTTGATCTATCAATTTTATCTTTTGACTTAACTCTTCTTTATCTTTTTTGTTGATTACAAAAAAGGGGGAGAAAGTTATGTCATATATGCATTAATTAGTTATGCTTTGATTGGCATTTTATTTAATTGGTATCAAGTGATTGGTATCAAGTGATTTTGGATATGCATTAATTCAAATAAGCCTAAGTGACAATTGATATGACTGAATTCTAAGTATCCAACACTAAAATGTAGAGCAAAAGGAAAAGCAACTGCTAAATTGAACTTCATAGGGGGAGCTACCTTATTCAGGGGGAGCTTACTTGTAAGGATCAGTTTTTTATTTAAGAATCCTATGCATATACTCAATGTTTTTATAATCATCAAAAAGGGGGAGATTGTTGACCCAACTATTGATTTTGATGATTAATAAAGGAATTGAGTATATTTATTTGATTACTAATGGATTTGATAAGTGTTTCAGGGCTTAAAAATATTTGATTGATTTAAAGGCATTGAGAAACGTGTTTTGAATTAATTGCAAAATATAAGTTTCAAAGTTTCAGAGCCTGGAGTCGACACCTAGGAATTCTGGAGCCGACCCCATGGCCAGTCAAATATTCTTCTGATTTTTGATACGGTTCAGAGCCGACACCTAGAGTTTCAGAGCCGACACCCAGAGTTTCAGAATCGACACTTACAGTGTCTGGAGCTGACTCCGATGCAGGGACAGAACGCTTGATTTTTGACTACCTTGGAGCCGACACTTACAGTCTTTTGGAGCCGACACCTGACCATGGCGAGCCGACACCTAACTTTTTCGGAGCCAACTCCTCGACGAACTCAGAACTTCTATTTTTGGATAAACGACTTGGAGCCGACACCTGAAAAGTTAGAGCCGACTCCAACCTATCTGGAACGAAATTTTAAAATGCCAGATCAGCTCTAACGGTAATATTTTCTTTTTACCTAATTTCTAACGGATATATTTTGTTTGGAAAAACTTTCTAGGTACATTCCAATGGCTAGTTTTCTCACCAAAAACTGATTAAAGGAAATCTATAAAAAGGGGAGAATGCCCGTTTGAAAAATATCGAAGGAAAAATGGAAAAAAGAGTGTTCTTTCAAATCAAAAATCCGTGAAGTCTCAAGCCTGAAATCAGAGAGAAAAGAGTTCAAACTCAAATCCTTTCACTCCAAAAAGCTCAAAGAGAAATCCAAGGCGCTCATATTGGAAAAATCGGAGGATTCCCAAAATAGAAGATAAAGCTCTATTTTTGAGATTTTTTAACTTCTCATCTGCAACATTTGTAACAAATCAAAGCTGAGGCCTGATTCTACATCTTCAAAGAGAGAGGAAAAGAAGAAAAGCTCAAATCCAATCTACTTCAAACAGGCTTTCTAACCTTATTCCTTTATTTTGAATATCTGCTCATTTGAGGAGCTTTGTATTATTGAAAAATATTATTCTTCTTGTTTGTGCTAGTTCTCTCAAGGGGATTGAACTAGTGGAGGTAGTATACCTCGGGTCAAGCTAGATTAGCTTGAGTTTAGGGTTTTATACTGGTGAGCCTGGAAAACCGGCTGGGTTCGTTGTGATCCCTGGGAAACAACAAGTTTTGAGTTGTGATCTTGTAAAACAACTTGACTGTAATCAAGAGGATTATAGTGTGGACCCAAGTGGATCTTGGGACTGGACGTAGGTGTTGGATACACCGAACCACTATAAAACCTTTGTGTTTGTCGTGCTTTGATTATCTCTTTCTCTATCTCTTGGTTGTGTTTAATATTCGCATTGCATTTAATTTCATCTATCTCCAAGCACATAGTTTTTAAAAGGTTAAAATTTTTTAAAGAATCTAATTCACCCCCCCCCCTCTTGGGTTGCCATCTGGGCCAACACATCCGATCGGATGGTTGCGATTGATCCGAGCCATGATCCCAATCGGCAATGATAGATTAGACCGTTGCGATGCCTCCGATCATAGACGATCCGACGGTTGCGATCGATCCGAGCCATTATGCTGATCGGCGATGATTGGTCGGACCGTTGCGATCCATCCGATCGGAGACGATCTGACGGTTGCGATCGATCTGAGCCATGATCATGATCGGCGATGATCGATCGGACCATTGCGATCCATCCGATCGAAGAAGATTTGATGGTTGCGATCGATCCAAGCCATGATCCTAATCAGCATGATCGATCGGACCGTTGCGATGCATCCAATCGGAGACGATCCGATGGTTGTAATCGATCCGAGCCATGATCCTGATCGGCGATGATCAATTGGACCATTGCGATCCATCCGATCGGAGACGATCCGATGGTTGCAAACGATCCAAGCCATGATCCTGATCAGCAATGATTGATCGGACCGTTGCGATGCATCCGATCGGAGATGATCCGATGGTTGCGATTGATCCGAGCCATGATCTGGATCGGCGATGATTGATCAGACCGTTGCGATCCTTCCGATCGACGATGATTCGATGATTGCGATCGATCAAAGCAATGATCCCGATCAGCGATGACCGATCAGACCGTTGTGATCCATCCCATCGGCGACAATCCAACGGTTGTGGTCGATCCAAGCCATGATCCCGATCAGTGATGATCTATCGGACCATTGCGATGCATCCGATCAGAGACGATCCGACGGTTGCGATCGATCCGAGCCATGATCTTGATCGGTGATGATCGATCGGACCATTGCGATCCATCCGATCGGCGATGATAAGATGGTTACGATCGATCCAAGCCATGATCTCGATCGGAAATGATCGATCGGACCGTTACGATCCATCCGATCAGTGACGATCCAACGGTTGCGATCGATCCAAGCCATGATCCCGATCGGCGATGATCGATCGGACCATTGCGATGCATCCGATCGGAGACTATCCGACATTTGAGATAGATCCGAGCCATGATCCTGATCGACGATGATCGATTAGACCATTGCGATTCATCCAATCAGAGATGATTCAATGGTTGCGATCGATCGGAGCTATGATCCGCATGGGCAATGATCGATTAGACCGTTGCGATCCATCTGATCGACAACAATCCGATGGTTGCGGTCGATCCCAGCCATCATCTTGATCGGCGATGATCGATCGGACCAGTGTGATGCATCCGATCAAAGACGATCCGATGGTTGCGATCAATCCGAGCCATGATTCGGTTCTACGATGATTGATCGGACCATTGCGATCCATCCGATCGGAGATAATCTGACAATTGTGATTGATCTGAGCCATGATCCTGATCGGCGATGATCGATCGGACCATTGTAATCCATCCGATCTGAGACGATCCGATAGCTGCGATCGATCCAAGCTATGATCCTAATCGACGATGATCGATGATCAGACCGTTGCGATCCATCCGATAGGTGATGATCCAAAGGTTATGATCGATCCAAGCTATGATCCTAATCGACGATGATCGATCGGACCGTTGCGATCCATCCGATCGGCGATGATCTGATGGTTGCGATTGATCGAAGCTATGATTCGGTTCGGCGATGATCGATCAGACCGTTGCGATCCATCCGATCGGAGATGATCCGACGGTTGTGATCGATTTGAGACATGATCCCGATTGGTGATGATCGATCGGACCATGCGATCCATCCGATCCGAGACGATCCTGTTGGCCCAGATGACAACCCAAGAGGGGGGGTGAATTGGGTTCTTTTAAAAAATTAGCCTTTTTAAAATAGTTTGCTTGAGATTAATGAAGGCAAATGCAAAGTAACTATAAAGTGCAGTGAATAAAATAGAGATAGAGGTAGAGTCAATAGAACACGGCAAACACAAAAGATTTTATAGTGGTTCGGTGTATCCAACACCTACGTCCACTCCCAAGATTCACTTGGGTCCACACTATAATCAACCTGATTACAGCAGAGTTGTTTTACAAGCTCACAACTCAGACTTGTTGTTTTCTCGGGCGCACAACGAACCCAGCTGGTTTTCAAGGGCTCACCATCACAAAAACCCTAACACAAGCTTAACGAAGCTTGAACCGAGGTAAGACTACCTCCACTAGTTCAATCCCTCAGATTGAACTAGACACAAACAAATGAAATATGTTTTTCAAATACAAAGCTCCTTAATGAGTAGATAATCAAATAATATAACAAGTTTAGAAAAGCCTGATTTGTAGATGGTTAGCTTTGAGCTTTTCTTCTTTTCTTCTTCTCCTTGCTAGGTTGAATCAAGCCTCAGCTCCGATTCTTCATAGTTGAAGCAGTTGAGAAGGTTTGAAAAGCAAGAAGCTAAACTTCTTTCTCCAAGTTGGGAAATCCACAAAAACTTGATTTGAATGCCTTGGATTCCTCTTGAGCTTTTGGAGTGGAGTGGATTTGAGCTAGAAGGTTTTCCTCTTGAGATTCAGGCTCTCTCTTTTTGGATTTTTGAAATGGGATTTCTCTATTTCGATTTTCTCACTTTTTGTTCTCTTTTCTGTTCCCCTTTTTGAACAATAGTCTTCCCTTTTATAGATTTCTTTCAAACCATTTTTGGAAGAAAACTATCCGTTGGAGTGTACCTTGTAGCAAAATATATCCGTTAGAAATAAGGTAAAATAGAAATATTACCGTTAGAGCTGATCTGGAAATTTGATTTTTCGTTCCAGGTGGGTTGGAGTCGACTCTAACTTTCTGGAGTTGGCTCTAACTTGAAACACTTTAAAACGATATTTCTGGAGTCGTCTCTAACTTTTCTGGGGTCGACAAGAAACTTTTCTGGAGTCGACTCTAACATACCCGGAGTCGACTCTAGGTCGGGGTCAGAAAAATCGACGTTCTGCTTCTTCTGTGAGAGTCGACTCTAACAGTCTCGAAGTCGACTCTACTTCCGTGCCAGTTTCGGAGTCGGCTCTGTGATTCCCGGAGTCGACTCTAATGTCTGCAATCTTACCTAGACATTAGATTCGATCCAGAACACGATGTAACTCCTGATTTTGATCATTCAATAGACTTATAATCTGAAAACACTTAATCAAATCATTAGAGCCTCCAATAGTTATACTCAAATAGTTTTGTTAATCATCAAAATCATCAATTGGGTCAACAATCTCCCCTTTTTGATGATAACAAAAACTTTGAGTATATGCATTCAAAAATTCATTCGAACTAAAGATTATAGTCATTTTGAAACTTAAAACATTTTTAATTAAGGATTTGATGCCAATATTCAACGTAAACATTAAAATTGTGCATGAGTTCAATATAATTCATCAATTATGAATATTTAATCTAACAGTACAGAAAATTGCAATTGAGCTTTTTGTTAAGCTCCCCCTGTATTGAATAGCTCCCCCTGTATTTAAGCATCGAATTTTAACTGATTAAGATTTCAAGTTATCTTGCATAAACAATCATTTCTCCCCCTTTCTTTCTTTTTTTTTATGCATATACAACTATCTCTCATTAAAATTTTCAAGTCTTTTTTCTTGCATATTCATATTCAATATTCATTTTCAATCTTTCTTTCTTTGCATATTCAACCATCTCTCCCCCTTTTTTGTTATCAGCAATAAGGAGAGTTTTAGATAAAGAAGTTAATAAAACATAGGAATTCAAGCAGTCAATATTTGAAAATGTGAAATTGCATTTCATAAGTAAGAAGCATTACATTAGTTGATTCATGTACATTCCAAAATGAAATACATTAGATATTCAAAAATTCCTAAATACAAACTATCAAAGTCAAAATGTCAGATGTGTTTGAATACA